>VZRV01007042.1:815021-1052561 GCA_013398115.1 Falcunculus frontatus
TATATATGTATATTTGCATTTAAAGTGGTGTGCTTAGTTTCTGGGCTTAGCTTCATACCATTTTTGTGTTACTGCCTAACCAGTGCTCAGAGTAGCTGTACAGTAGCAGTACATGCATAGCTATATTTATATATTGTATTAAATGGTGTTGACACACCATTCCTACTGCCCTGATGTCACAAGAGCCACAGATTGCAAGAATAACTGAAGGCAGAAGTACCTGTGCAAGTAATTAGTGGAGAACAGGTGTCCACAGGCACACCTCAAGAAGTTGGGAAACCCCAAAGAAACAATCGCACTGGAGGTCCCTGTGAATCTGAACCAGCAGGAGCCTGCTGAAATGCTTTCAAAAAGCACAAATTCTTCATTCTTTAGAAATGCAGCTAAAATGAAAGATTTTCAGTAACAGCCAGCAATGATCAAAGTTTACAGGGAAGACAATCAATGCATAAACTACCACGTCCACAGAAGTAAACTCATATTTCTGGTCTACAGAAAAGCTCACGAAAAATTACGAGGACAAATGTGGGATGCCCATGCACACATTCGTGAAAAACCAGTAATCAGTGGGAAAAATTCCTGATCCATATATGAACATCTATTGGATATTTTGATCATGAGAAAGTGCCATGAACTCCAGAAATGGAAAAGCACTGTACTCAAATTGTTTGCATGCATGCAAGAGATTTGAAACAATTAAAAGGAAAAACACCTCAGTACTTTACAACAACAATAATGAAAACAAGGAAGGGGAGAGAGCAACATCCTCACCAAAAAGAAAGCTCAATCATTTAATGATTCAGAGAGTAATTAAGATTTATTAATCATAAAATATCAGTAGATTACATGGAACTCATCTCACCAATTCTTTTGTTAAAAGGAGCTGAAAACCCTCACCTATGACCAATGCTTCCAGAACTTGGCAGGAGGGTAGAGGGGGAGAGAAGAAAAGTGTAAGCACACATTTAATCCCCATCTCTTGCTAGAAATGGAGAGTTATAAATTTAGGCCATCACAGAGATGCAGTGGGAAACATTAGAGTTTTAAAAAGATGCTAAAGGTCGAGCCATTCAAGAAATTTATGGAAAATTTGATAATACTGAGCTACCCCAAGCAATCCCTCACGTTCAGGTAAATTTCAATTATTGAGAGACCTTTATGTCAGGGGAAAATAATTCCCAGCATTCGTAGCACATGCCCTGTCAACATAAATCACAAAAAGTGGATATATATGCATCCATGTGTAGTTCTCAATTCTGCAGTTAGAAATCTTTGCAAGTTCCATACTCTACTTCCAGAGCTTAAGAAATGTCCTTGATCCTCTTGCTTGACTGCATTAGCTTTACTAGCACTCTGAACACTTGAGAAAAGATTGTACAATTTTGTTACTCTGCAAAATCTTTTCCATCTCTCTAATGGAATTATGAAAGCCTTTTTTCAGGTCCATAAGTAAACTACTTTTCAAACCAGAGAAATTTAGCCTCCCCTTATAATATGCAGAAAGCTTAATGACAAAAAACTTTCTCGATCTCTCTTCCTATTTGTACCCAGGTCTAGCAATTTTACTTCATGGAGGAACAGGAAAAGATGGAAATTAATGCAGAGGTTTGGCAGGTACAACAGTTAAATTACATGCAATAAAAATCAAACTTACAGAAATGTTATAGATACAAGCTCTCTTTTTTTTTTCTGATTTATGTTTATTGTTTAATGTGCTTTAACTGAAAGCATTAGAAACACACGCCAGGAAACACACAATATCAGCATGTGACAATGCCTTGATTATCACACCTTGCTAGAGAATACATGCTGCACACTCCAGAGACTTTACAGAGAGGCAGATCCATTTTCTGCGTAAAGGAAAGCATCCTGGGGGTTTCCTCATATGCCAAAAAAGCCTACATTAAGTACCCACTCTCTTAAAGGGATTTTTAGTGGTGAAGTGGAGGTCTCCTGGCTGCAGTATTGCCTTCTCTGTAATGTCACCTGGTGATGGAATGTGTGGCAGCAGCAGCCAGGGAGAACAAGAGCTATAGCCTAAATGGCTGACCTTTTGGGGAAGTGTTTGACAAGAGCCATCATGTTACTTAAGGGAAATACTGGTGATGTTCTGTTATGAAAATGTGCAAAGAGCTTCTACCACAAATGTCAATTTAGAAAGGCACATCTGTCACATTTGTGTCCATTTTCACTCCCGTTTACAGTTAAATTTAACGATTAGCCTCAAAGAAAGGAAGTACACTCATTGCAAATTTTCCAGCAGAGAGAGACTGCATTAGAGAAAAAAGCTCATTCCCACTAGAATGACAATTACAACAAAGGAAATAATCAGGACATTATCTATTAAAATCGGAACATCTTTGATGCATGGCAAACAGCACTTGAGCTTCACAACACACTGCTTCCCAGAAATGTTTGGGATTTTTGCCTAATACCCATAAAAACTCCAGTAGTGATACCCTGCAAGGTTTCCTTTTAAAACTCTTAGCTGAAATAATAGATGCAAAAGATCCAGAGTTTTGGATCTCCAATTTTTGGAGTTGCACAGTACAAAATTTAACACTAAATAACAGAGACCACAGAAACATACACAATTGCTGCAGACATCGCTTATCATCCCTTACAGGCCAAGGTGCAAAATTAACACTTAACATTGACAGCTTTGGACAGTTCAAAGCTAAAATTCAGCGCAACTGCATTCTACAGCCCAGCTTTGGCTGCATAGAACAAAGAGATAGTGAACAACATGAGTAAGTCAGGCTTGAACACCACACTGCAGGAGTAGCTCCTTAAATGTGTTAAAATGAAGATGCAGCAAGCTTTCTTGTGTGCCAAGAAGCTCAAACATCACCGTTTGTCAGCAAAACCTTATCTTTGATGGGATTCTCCTACTTCATTAGATAGTCTTAGTTATGTATGTTTTATCAAAACAAGCCAATTCCTACAAACAAATCCAGCCTTGAGGAACGGCGCTGGAGGTGTCAGTCCTGTTCAGCAGTGAATGTTACAGTTTGCAGGAGGGCAGAGCTCCAGGCTAGCTCAGGTTTGCCTGCATTTTCTCAGACCGAAGGCTTCTGAAGTTTATTCTCAAAATCCTAGTTGATAGCCAAAGGTGAATACCGATGTCTGAAACATTATGTTTCTTTATTGCAATAAGAAATAGAATTCTTGATTTTTATTTGTAAAATATATCTCCTAATTGGGAAACACTGGATAATCCAGGTGGTGCTGGTCAGAAGTCTGGTCTTCGGGGTATGAGCTCTGTACTTTTGATATGTATACTGGTTATTCTTTTATTACTACTCTGTGACAAAGTACAGAACATGCATAAATTCTTTATCTAGGGGAAGAAAAATAAAATCCTATTTCAGCTTGACATGGATAGAGAACTGCAGAGAAACTGTTTTTTCCACTGGAATGATCTGCTGTAGGAGTTGGCCCCATGCTTTAAATGTGACTGACATGTCTCTGAATTTAATGTGTCATCTGCTGAGCTCAGGATCTGCTGTCTATCTCTCAATGTGTAAAAAATGAATTGCTTCAAAATGATTTATTGCCAGCAAAATAGAATGTGAAAACAACAATAGAAACAGTGTTGTAAAGGTATCCTACAGTTAATAGCACTGTTTGATGAGTAAATTATTTCAGAAATATAATCAAACATTCTTATTGTGAAACTCTCAGACTTGATAAAGCTATTGCATAGTCTGGTATCTGCTTCCTGATTCATGAAGAGCTAATGCCATTAAGAACATGGAGAAATGCAGCATTAAACCCCAGGTTTCCACTGCTGTTTGTAAATCTGTGCAGAAAATACAGGGTTGTATTTTCAGTACCAATCTGCGGAATTAATCTCTCTGCTTTTATCTTTTGTGCTTTTTTTTCCTCTCCTGTGAAGTATCTACAGAGGCATCTTTAATAAAGGATTTTAATTTTTGTCTTTTTCTAAAATGGGTGGCTTGCTTTCTAAATCTCATCTGTGTACAAGCTAGCAAAAGCGTCATATATAGAGCTATTTTCAAAATATCATGGGTGATCCCTCAAAAATAATGGGTTGTTCTTCAAAAATGTTAAAAATTCAATAGACTGGCATTAATGCTTAATATTTTTACCTTAGAAAGATTAACATAAATGTTAAAAATCAGTGATGACTGGATGTAAAAGCCCCAATTAGTTGAGAAGTTAAAGCATAACTATAATTGAACACAAGGACTATTATGCTTACGAGCAGCTTAAAACTAAATACATCACATTGCATATTGAATCACACTCAGCTTCCAAAAGCACCAATCCAGCAAACTTCCATAAAGAATATTTTATGTCCTTTAAAAGCAAAGCGTAAATGTTTACCTCCTTTTTCAGACTGCATCCATGTCATCCACACCTTTGTTATTCACCAGAGCCATTCCTAGTGCACAAACAGAAGATACTCAAATAAAACTACTGTCCTTTTTTCTCGTCATCTATGTCACCAAAAACATCACCAGTAAGAAAAACAAGTGCTACACATTATTAGGTGTCCCTTAGCTGTTAACATTATGCAGTTTGGTTTTCTTTTAAACTGGAGTAAAGTAACTCTTTGCTCACTAGTGGTTAAATGAGTCAATCTTTTAGCCAGCATTGCTACTGGACCCTCCACCTTCCCCTTCAGGTGCCTTCTGTCCAATAGTTGGGATTATAAACTCTAAGATTAGCAAAATGTGGTTGGAACTATTAAAAAAAACCTGTGAGTTGGACACAAGCAAAGAGAAAAGATTATAAAATATTTTTGCTTAGGTTTCTTCCTCTTCTAGTAATTATCAGTGCTTACTTTCCACTTTCTTCTACTAATTATTGGTGAGGGGGAACACAAGCAGCTCCTCTGTTTAAAGATCATTTTGCCTGAAATGGTTTGTTGCTGTTTGGTTTTGCAAGAAGCTCAAGTAGTGAATACAAACAGCAGTGGTAGCTTGCCAAGCCATGCCAGGTTATTTTAAATATTGACAACATCCAGCCTCTTGACAGAACTTAAATTTATCCACTGCCTTTCAAGATATTTTTTCCCTGTTTTGTGAACATTATCACACTATTCTACCTGCAGAGGAAATCTGACATTTTAATGACTATTAATCACAGAAACAAGACTGGAAGCAGGAAGGGAGTATCATCTTTCTGAAATATTTATCTCTTTTTTTAAAATATGTGCAGAAGTTAGGAGGGAGCCACCTGTTTGTTTCTGATATTCATGAAACTAATAACCCCTTGAGGTAAACAGATATTGCCTAGGCCTCTAGTATTAGTTAAGGCTTCAAAGGGCAATTGGAATCACTTGTGATGCATGGCACATAATTATTGTCAAACTCTACCCTAGAAGACTTCAAATACAGACAATTTTGGAAAGAGAAATGCGAACAAACAGAGAATAACAGACCAGTGCAGTGATTTGCCAAGAGTTATGCATAAGGTTAATTACAGACTTGACCATTCAGTGTTGAACTGAAAGCTGGAATGGTTTTGCTGGACCTTAGGTACTATCTGCAGTAGTTTGCCCAGTCACAGATCATTTGTAACCACCAGAAGTACATTCCATAGCAAGGTTACTTAAAGGTACAGATGATCTACAGCCACATTTCTACGTGACACAGAAGCACTCAGCATAAACGAGGACAAATGTTGGACAACATGGTTCCGACTTGGATGTGATTCCAAAGTTAACTTCAGGAATAAGTTGTTCATAACTGTACAGGTAGTGATTTTCCTTTCACTTTTATACCTTGAAGGACAAAGGCTGCTCCCAGTCTCTCCCTGTTTGAGATTGTGAAAGAATTCCTTATCAGAATGAGAATATAACATTCGTGATGCTGAATGTATTCTCTTAAGGCACAAAGAAGCCTATTGAAATGTTTGATAATACATGAAACAATCTCATTTGACTTAAAAATACACATCTTTTCTTTTTATTATGTGCAGGTTGCCATGTTGCTGTGACAATACAGAGAACAGATCACTGAAATCTGGTTTGAATTTGTGACCTATTATTGCTCACTCTTTTTTCCCCACCCGCTTCAGAACTACAAAGCAGAAAGGCTACCATTTGGAATCAGAGCTTTCTGTTTCCTGCAACCAGCTTCAACTGCTGGCAGTATAACCACAATTCTCAGCGTAAAAGCCTAAGCTTAACATCCACAGGTAAATTTAACGCACAAAACCCAGGAAAAGTGAAGTTTGAGAGTGAATTTCACCTTCTTTCATTAAAAAGGAGAGTGACTGGGTAAAACACAGAGGATTTACTTCCAAACACTAAGCTATAATAGTATTACACTTCTATTAAAACTAAACAAAGCCCCAAATTGGTTTGGATCTCCAGTGAGCACTCCAGCATTGCATGCACACAGCAGCTATCCCATGCATGCCACAAGCTCCATCACTGCAGAAGTGCAGCAAAAAGACTGGCAGTAGGATCTGTGCCACATGGGTTAGCGGCAGCGTCTGCACACGTCATTGCTAAGTGACATGAGGTATGCACAGACAGCTGCCTGCAGCACTACTGTGTTAGAACACCACTTTTATAGCTCAGCTGTTTCCTCAAATACAGGAATCAGATTAAACACAGAATCTGAAAACAAGTTACCTTGAAAACAAATTTTTTTCTTTTCCTGCTCCCTTTTCCTTACCCTCCTCTATGGGTAAGACTTCAGAGGCCATGATTATAATTGAGTTCATCACAGTAATTGCAGTTTTGCCATTTCCCTTCTTTGCTGCAATATATCTGGCTCTGAAGTCAAAACCTTTCATTTTGTTCGATTGTTTTTTAACCACTTCAACAAAAATGAAATTAAAAAAATAAAATTATATTCATTGCCCTCAGAGTAGACTTTGTTGTTGGTCTGGGCAGATAAATCTTTTACTCACCAGCAAGATGGGATAGCATGCTATATCATGAGTATAAATGCACTTAAGTTTTAGGGGTCTGAAATAACTTCAGTGTTTGTAACTTCTGTCACTAACCAGGCTGTATTTTTGCAGCACTTTTAACTCATTAAAATCTTGAAAACCAATTGACTGTCACAAGAAATTGCCAATAATAGATTTTATGGGGTTCAATAATTAGCAGTAGAGAAAAGTCCCAAATAAATGTAGTATTATATGTGTGTTCACCAGCATTAATCTTAGAAAAAACCCTGCAATTTCCAAATCAGATGCAATTTCTTTACAAGATAACTTAATGAAAAGTGATATTAAACAATGAACAAGTTTATTCTGTATAGTTACTCAGGAACAAGCTTTGTTAGATGTAAAAATGCAAAGGTATATAGAAATAGGGGGACAGGTAGAAATGCATCTACCTACCCGTCTATCAAGGTAGATAGATGTACACCAAAGTGAAATAATAGTCTCTAGAACAGAACAGACAAATTCTGGGATTGCAATTGGATACACGGCAAGGGGCAGAAAATTTTGTCTCCTAATACTCAAAAAAGAACAATCAGAGTTATGCATTTTCAAGCCATATAAGTAAGTAAGTGGCTTCCCAGCTTTGCTTTGTGGAAACATTGCCAGCTTAATTGTTAATATATTTTTGAGAACAGCAAGATTAAAAGAGCATAAAATTACCTCTTGCACATCCCTGGCAGCGTGCTCAAGCACAGTGCCTGAAACGCCAGGGGAGGTCATTCCAGTTCAGTGTGTCAGGGAGCAGCCAGGGCGGCAGTGCTCCCTAGGCAGAGGGGAGCCTGGAGCAGAGGGAAAGCCATGCCAACTTCAGCCAGGGGGAATCCCCTGGGGATGGTAGCCAGGTCCAACCAAGAGTGCAGCTCATAAGGTGGTGAGGTGGGTTTGCAGTCAAACAGAAACCCAGCCCTCAGGATGAGCCCTGGCTTAAGGCAGGGCACCAGCACCAACAGAGCACTAAGGGGCAGTGGCCTCAGGCTGAGCTTAAGGAAAGCTCAGGGTGGGGGAGGAGGCGGTGGATGTGGAGAGGCGCAGGTGAGGCTGATCAGGGCCATTAAGGCTTATTAGTGCCATCAGGGCTTCACCAGGTAGAGTCTGTTTGCCTTTAGAGCACTGCTCTTGCCAGTGAGACTAAGTACGAGACAACGCGATTCGATGTGTTATTTTACTGTGGGGGAGGCCGTACATAAACTACAGAATGTGGTCACTCCTTTCCTAAAAAGGGCTTATTTTTCTGCAGAAGCAGAATGAGGAAAACTGCACACGCTTGATTTTTGCCATAGTGGCTACGGATAACTTGTAGGTAGTATTTTGGCAAAGGAAAACATGTTTTCTTAGAGACACAAAATATGGCACGCTATTACATCTACCCACCCAACAATGAAGGCTAGAGACAGAAAAATATATTAACAGTATCATTTCACATTTGGATATAAAATCCTGGAGGTTGTAAGCCATAAGTTACCTTGCTAATATATTTCATACAGATCCATATGGTGGTTTGGTATAATATTATAGATTATTGGAGAAGCCCTAAAATCTGAATAAAAAATACCTTTTCTCTCGGCTTCAGCAATGTTAACCATTCACACTAACCCGGTTATTTTCCACTATTTTTTCAAGGACCAATAAATGCCTGTGTTTCTTTCCAGAACTATACTGCCTGAATGCTGTATCTCTTAAATACTCTCACAAATTAATATGAGATTAAACACATTAAACCAACATATGAAAACATTTGTGAGACACTGATCGATAAGTGTAAATAACAGTAATACTTCAAGATGATATGGTTTTATATATCATTTAATAGGCGTACGATTTCTAATAAATGTTATGAAGTTTAATCATTACAACTGTGCTAGAGGCTGGGTTGTACAAGCAAAGGCTGGTTTCAATGTGCTTCCATGTTAGACATACTTGCCAATAATAAACAGACTGTGACTATTATCTGTACATTTGTTTCTCTCTAGGGCATTTTTAAGAATTTTTTTAATTAGCTTTTGTTTCCAAGCAGTGCTTTCATTTTTCTTGATAAAGCTTTTGTTTTTCCAGGGTTCTATTGAACTCAGATTAGGTTCTACATTTTCTATAGTCATTACAATAAGAATAGGAAGCTTTTAATAATATATGAAAACTAGCAATGACAAGTATTTTACAGTGCTTTCAAATCCGGTTAAGAATAAAATAGTTTAATGGTTACTTTCTTCTATTGTTTTCATTTTGGCACTATCTTGTAGAAACAGTGTTTCCCATTAGAAAATTCAAATAATATAAGTCTGTGAAAAATGAATGACAGGTTGAGCCACCATGACAGAAAGAGTAACACAGGTGCTAATCTTAGCCCAGTTACTCTACTTTTCGTGGTCAAGGAAGAAGACCCTTGTCCTAGAGTCGTGTTCATTTAACCTTTGCTGTGTTTGTCTCTATATGGGAGTAGATATAAATATGCTAACTTAACGTAAGAGGAACCACATCCCATGTGCTGCCAAGAAGATATAAATCAAGGTATGGCCAGAATATAGTTTAGGATGATTTCTCTCTTCTCTGCACCCTGAGAGCCTGTTGCGATGCTCTGAGCCTTCTGTGCAAGCTTTGCAAGTCTGGACACTCTTGAGAGTCAATTTGCCTGTCTGTACCTCTTTCCTTTGTTCCTTATAGTCAATTTTTCCAACTGACTCCAAAAAGAGCAACAAATTTGGTGACAAAAGTTTTAACCTATTGTTTTGTATCAGCAGTCAGATTTTAGTCAGTGGTTATGAACCAACACAATTCACAACAAATTAAAGTAACCAAGCAAGAGTCATTTACCTTTACAGATATTAATAGTGGGTTTACCAAGCAATAATATTCACTATTATCTTGTAAAAAATTATGTTTTCATCACCTCTCACAGCAGGGTTCCTCATCCTAATTTGCAATAATTATTAAGCCAGCATCAGATTTTAAGAATGAATGTTATCGTTATTCACTACTGTACTCTAGCAAAGTTTCACTAGGAAGCAATAAAGAACAAAATGTGTTATTTTTTATGCGTTATTTATATTTCAAAGACCCTTATTTTCCCCTAAATACTTGAATTAAGTTGCAGACTGTGATGTTCTGAGAACTGAGTTATGTCCTACAGCAATGCTTCTGAAGAAGTGCATCCTGCCTGGAAACTGGGTTCTGATTTGCCTGTGAGTTTTTTAATACAGCCTTCTGATATTCTGCAGCTGTAGCTGCTGCTGGATTTTGCATTCTGGCATGGGGATTCTTTCTGTTGCCAGAGAGAATGATGAATAGTTGTCTGAGTAGCTCCGAGCACATACTTATTTCCTCTTCAATAAGAACAACAGTCAATATCATTTAGGCACAGGAAAACATCATTACATCACAACAAATCCAAGGAATGCTTTCTTTTTTGCTGCCAGTTCTACCTACTAAATTGTAGCTTTTTCAGAACTTATTTTATATTGCTGCTGTTCTCCACTGAACAGGTATGGCTAGAAAAATATGGGCCTTCAAATACCCTAGCATAATAAACTGCAACAGTTCTAAAGACACAGGATTCTTTCACTCCAATTTGAATCTAATTTTAGTGACAACAACACAGAATTCATACCAACAGAATTTGGAGCATGCAAGGAACATTATGTGTCTTGGTTAAAAGCTGTTTAAAGCTTTTTACACTGAAAAAAAGTCAAATTTTTGGAACAGAGAAATTTTCAGATCTCATCTCTTTTGATAAATTTCATTACTTTAAACTTCTGTTTGTCTGGGGAAAGAGTTGTAAACAAGTAAACCAGCCTGTTTTTACATTTTCAAGATGAAAACCTGTAAGGATAATTAATTAGACATGAACCTTCTTGAGAGAAACTGAAATGAGAAGGAAAAAGCTCAAGTTTAAAATTAAATAATTTGCAATGGCCTAAATGAAACATTTATATTTTCAGCTTACAGAAATCTGTGACACATTCAATGTCTTCTTTTGTTGATATCCCACAGTGAGCTACAGGAAAAACTCCAAACCTTAACATTTCTTGATACCTCTGTATCACTAAATGGGTGTTACTAAGAAATGTGTTTGCAGACTTGCATCCTATTGGCAAGGTTCACTGTGTTTTTAACCACAGTACGTTAAATAAAGGTTTCTTGCTAATCACTTATCTCATGGTCAGTGATTTCTAGGGAAGATCCCATGGCTGAAGGGATTAATGAAGCCCAGAACACTGTATGGAGTATTCTGGAGCCTGAGGTTATGGTGGAGCTTTGTGTAATACATCAGTGACTATGTGTCTGCTCTTAAATTACCTATTGTACTAACCAGAAATTCTAAATATTCACTCAATTATACTCAAGTAAATTTAATTCTGTGAATATGAAGCAATAATAAAGCTCAGCAACCATCATCAAGCTTTGTATTTTCCTACCATTCTTCCTACCATAAACTATGGTAGGAAGTCACCAGTCAATGTGTCAGAAGATTTAAGAGTTCATGATCAGGCATAGTGTTGATAAATTGTTAAAAAAAAAAAAAATCAGCACTGCAACCAGCAAAGTGTAGGGTACAAACGGTTTAAAGCTCTGTGCTGCTCAGTATCTTCTTGCATGGTGCACAAACATTTCATCATCTCTGCCCAATAAAGAGTGGAGATGAGAATCTATTGCTTTCATTCAGTGCAATATTTATATTTGAAAGAAAGAAGAAGTTTTAAAATTATGGTAGATCCAGATTCAGGCCATAGAATGGAATAGTGAGAAGAACAAACTCAGACACAAAAAAACCCTCTGCATGGGAGCCCCCTCAGCCCTCACAAGAGTCAGACCCACCCCTGCTCTCTGCAATCCGTGTCCCACATAGACTTAGATTTAGTGTTTTCTGCCTAAAACCCCTCCCCCTAATTTTAGAGCAGGGCAGCTCTGCCTGGGCTGGGCTGTGCCTGCCTGGCACAGCAGCATCCTTTTGTGTACTCAGTAAACAGATAAACATGAGAAAAGCCCGAGATTTACAAACCTGGCAAAATCTGCTTTCAGGGCTCTGCCTCCTGTGCAGAACTGGGTAATAACTAGGGCCAAGTGAATCATGTATACATTTTCTGTTAATTTGAATTTTTAAATGAACCCACTCTGGCTGCTGTTGCACCTGTGCAGCTGCCACTGGAGCCAGTGCACTCTCAACCAAAGGGAAAAGAAAAAATATTAACTCTCTCTAGTCCTCCTTTTATTAAGATGAGACAACCTGAAAACTAAGGTGCTTTTCACAGCAACTCCATGTCCCTTGTACACCAAAAATTTTCTATATTGTGGCTGGTCATTGATATTCTATTTTCAGAATGCTGTTACACCACTGCCATTTCCATCTGGTATTCAGCAGTTTATAACAATACCAGCCACTGAGTATCTAATTAGCAGCTAAACATGCGTTCTCACACAGATGCTTTTTAAAACAACAACAAAAGAAAGAAAAATAAATGGAAGAAAGGATCACATGCCTTATTTACAGTCGCATTTTAAAAAACTTTTATTCGTAAGTTGATTAGCATGAGCTCCAATTTGAGAGTCAGCATTCCTACAATTTGGGATCCAAGGGAAGATGGCACTCTGTAGCTATAAGTCATTATGGAGCATCTGAGAAACAGAGCCCTTCAGCAGGGGTGCGGGAAGTGACTTCTGAGCATCTGGGAGCCTACGGGCTGCACACTGCCAAAACAACACTCCTTTGTCAGGACACATTCATCTTCTCCTTTCCCATTCCCCTGCACAGCCAGGCAGTTTCCCGGATGCTGTACCAAGAGATGCAAGCAGCACAGTTGAAGCACTGTGTCACACATACTCCTTGTTTTTTCTCTCAGAAGGCCACCAGAGCTCTGTGGACACTGGGAGGGTGATCAGGCACCCCTGCCCCTCCTTATGCAAGTGGTACTGGGAAGGGGGAAAGACCACTTCCCACCTACCGCTTGCATTCCTTCGCAAGTGCTCTGCACTGCTGGCTGAAGGCCAGGCAGATCTCAGCAGGGCAGGTGTTTCTTTTTTAGGTCAAATCTTCTTAAGCTTTTTTTGTTTTCTGTTGGAAAGCTCTCCTGCATGCAAATCTAGTGCAGCATTTCAAAAGGAGTCTGTTAGAAGAAAATATGCTCTTGACATGAAGCAAACTTTACAGCACCCTTTGATATGTCAAAATATATCAGTGAATATCAACGATATTCTCTGAAACAGCAGGCTTTTAATACTTGAAGTTCTTGGCAGAAGTGTGCCAAAGTTGCTATGAACAACTTCCTAAAAAATAAAAAATAAAATAATTAAAAGAAGGAGTTTTGCAGATATTTTTCCAGGTCTGTCAAGTTTCCTGGAAAATTATCTGTATTTGTGAATTTTTAGGTTACTGAAAATAAAATGTACTCAGAAAACCTAACTCAGTAAGTCATATAAAACACAAAACAGTTATGTCCTTTTAGGACAGAGGGGGGAAAAAAGTCTTACTTAATTTCTCCTCCCAGTGAGACCTGGATTGGTTGGGAAGATGAGCTGGTACAGAGATGCTGAATTATCTCAACATTGAGTTCAGGCAGATTGCCATGATTTGATGAGTCTCTCTTAGAGAGCCTATCTGTAAAAAATGATGTCATGTTATCCACTATTCAGTGCCAGGATTTGTATTAACATTGATTTACCCTTGAGGTTGAACAAAGTCCTCGCAGATATTGAGTTCCTCATGATGATTTTCTTGAGGGTTTATTATTTGTTGCTTGACTCGTTGCTGCCAAAGGATCCCTCATTTGATCATTTTATCTTTTATGAAATGGTTGACAAGGCCAAAAGCAGAAAAACGTCACTCTTTTCACCTACTTCCTCTTCAACCACAATGGTCAATATCCTCTGTCAAAAGTCAGTGGCACTGACAAGTCAATTGAGCTATTTTAGACATGTTAGACAACACCTACTTAGTTGAAGATGAAAAGGAGTCTATGCTTCTCAGATTTCTGATGATGTTTTTTCTTACTAATGAATACATTCTCACTGGAAAGATTAATGGGTTATGTTTTGACACGTAGTGAAAAAACTTTCACTTTACAGATATATGGAGCTCATCAAGCAACAGTTCAATTTAATTAGTACCTGAGATGTCTAAAATGTAAAGTTTTAGTTCATATTAAAAAAAAAAAAAAAGAGTATCTCAAACCCCCCAGCACCTACCAAGCCCTTTCAAAAGTGTGTATGACTTAGCTGATTTTCAATGTAGTGTAGCAGAGGGCTGTTTCCATCTCCTGTGTTGAACTGGTTCCCACACAAGGTTCATTAACTGTAAGCTGGAAAAAACCAACTCTGCAACAGTGTATATGGATGGCTGACACGAGAAACAGCACTGTGAGAATAAACCAGGTCAAAAAAGAGTGACACACTGCCCCAGCTCAACTGAGAACATAGGGATTGTGCTTGTTTACTCCACTTGAGAAATTGATCTACACAATATACTAACCTAGGGTTGTTTCAAACCTCTGTTGAAAAATTCAAGCTCAACTTACAGCTTTTCTCCTGCTCTCTATTACAGGGAAGCCTTGCTATCCTTTTGTGAACTCAAGGTTGTTGGTTTCTTTCTTATTGCTACTTTTATTTGTTATCTTACTTCCTGATTTGTTTCATCAGGAAATGGGAGTTCAAGAAGACCTCAAGATAGTCTATTGCATCAATAGTTCTGGCCTAAATAGAATTAGGAAGTGGTAGGATCTTGCCACAAATTCAATTTCAGCTCTCTCCAGTTCCTAGCTCAGTGCTGAAGACCTCCCAGTTTCGTTGTGTATTTCTGCCTGCCACAGAGGAAAGAAAAGAGGCCCAAGAGAGAGTAAATTTCATCAGGGAATACAGGAAATCATATCTGCACACTACACTGGCTTTCACCAACAGACACCAAAGATCAATGCAGAAGAATCCAAGACTGATTCTAGGGAGCCAAAGGTTTCCTGGGCTCCTTATCTGATTTGTTACTTATCTGATTTTGCTTCCATTTTGCTCCTTTCTTGACCTGTATGCCTGGCAGTTAAAAATACGGCTCTCCATGAAACGGGTTTGGAATTATAATCTTGAAAAGGCTGCAATATAACAGGAAAGAAAAATGAGAGCTAGAACCAATAATAACATTTCCACTATGGTAAGCCCTGTTACTCACCCTTATCACGAGACCTGTGTCCAAGTGAAACATTTAAATTTTAAAATTTTTACCTTTAGATTTTATAATAAATGCTGAAATCATGCATTCTCCTTTCTCATAGTCTTCATGTTTGTGTGGTTGGATGTTTCTAATAACTGCATTTCTTCAAGATGCTAAGAATGGCACCACATCCCAGTTAACATTCACAGAATGGTGTTTTAGAAAATAGCACAAGACATGTATTTGTGTGTGTGCTACAGGGACTCATTTGAGCTGGAATATCTCTCTAACAGTGCCTGTTGGAAAAAACATTTTTTGGACCCGTTTCAGCAAGTTTTGTGCTAGTGGTTCGATGGGTAGTTAAATGAATGCTTTTGTTCCACCTCTAGCTAGATTTGTAAAATGAATTAATTACTATCAACCTTTCTCTTCTAGGCAGCAGCACCCTTACTCACAGCTCACACATAGGACAAAAGTGAAGACTGATCCTTTCTGTTACTTTTCTGTAATTAGCTTTCTGTACTAATGGAGCAGAATAAATACAATAAATTAATTTCAGATTTTACTGATCTGAAGGAATCAGACATATCTGAATGATATGTCAGGAACACATGCAGAAACACTGCTCTGGTGTCCAGAGACTTGTTAAACATCTGCATGGCACACAACTTCAGTTAAAGAAGTACCTTGCTTAAAGCAACACTCTTAAAATCTGCCTCTGAAGTGCTGAGCAGGCTCAGGGCTGCTTTTCGTAGGAGAGTCAATTTTTTTATATATATGATGTAGACACAGGGGAAGCAACTGCTTATAAAAGTGTTAGCAGGGAACTACGTTGTTTGAATTGACATGCATTAATAGTTCAATTTAACTACAATAAAATATTTTGTGGTTACTATTTAATGCATGGAAAGGTCAAAAATCCTTTCCATGTGAAACCTGTCGTAGCCTACATCATAACTCACAGAGAAAGATCAAGGGTCTGATAAAAACCTGAAAAGCTGTTAGCTGAGGCTTTAATACAGAGCTGCCTCCTGGTCTTATTGTCCTGTAAATAGTGTTCATCACAGTGTGGCCTTTTACTTGGCAGGATAAGCAATGAGCTTCAACATTACTTGCAAGGGCTTTTTATTTATAGAAATCTCTGGCTATTAACATCTAAAACCATCATGCGCTGTGTCATATTCTTCCACATAATGAGTGTATAAAGCAAATAGGCCTTCTGTTCAGAGAAAAGCCAGTGTGTGGTATCTGCACAAGGGTTTCCAAAGATAAGTGGCATTACTAAAATGAATTAAAAATGCAATTAGTGTCTCTAGAGACATATTTGGCAACGTCTGCACACATGGAGAAAAACTGTAACAAGTCACGGAAGTCTTAAGTTAAATACAGAAGAGACAAAATGGGAGACTGGATGCTGTATAATGGGCAAAAGAACAACCCAAGGGATGATTTATTTTAATAGCTGTGTTTTGTAAGTGCTATGGAGCAAGCTGTACATACTGAAAATAGCCCTGAAGGACCTTAGGCCTCAAGGCCTGTCATTTCTTGTCTGTCTCCTCTCCTCTTCTATTGGAAAGGTTGGGCTTCATTTTAAAACTCAGACTCAAATAGGTCACTTCTCCCAAGTATCAGGTAGAAACTGCACCACTGTATAAAACCAGCAACAACAGCAGTAACAAACACAAGAAGCAAGCTGACAACGTTATTATGCAAAAACCTCAAACTTCAAAAATAAATCCAGTTGGCAAAAAAGTCTGTAGCTGTACTCTTTGAATTCTGACTACTCGCTATGAATGAAGTGTGTGTGTGTCCCAAATTTAAGAATCAGTTTTGTATATTCAGGTTCACGTATGACAGTCAGGGTAAGAAACACAGGAGTGTCTCACAGACAGAGACAAATAGAGCGAACTCAGCAGTCAATTAGTTCAGATGTTTAAAGTCAGTCAATTAGTTCAGATGTTTCTCAGCTTCCCCTCTGCACATCCTGGATTGCACTGACATGTGACCCTCTGTTAGAAAAGTGCAGATGATATTACCCAAAACAAATTTAGCCAGCTTTAATTAGCACTTTCTTGGAGAGGTCCTGAGCCCTGACTTGCAGGAAGACTTGTTCCAGGGGC
Organism: Falcunculus frontatus; assembly: GCA_013398115.1. Lineage (NCBI taxonomy): Eukaryota > Metazoa > Chordata > Aves > Passeriformes > Falcunculus > Falcunculus frontatus. Next base: position 832,200 of record VZRV01007042.1, read on the forward strand.
CCCTTGCAGTAGGGAGTTTGCAGAAAGCCACTCAGTATTGCAGGCTAAGATAATTCACTTGACATGAACTACTCCCCCTGCCCAGTTGCCTTCAATGCCTAGAAACATTCTGAAGAATGTTAAGTTTACATTAATGTGTAGCCCAAGGGCTTGTTTTGAGGCACCGTGAAATTTCCATACAGGCGAGCAAGCAGAAAAAAATGAACCATGGAAAAGTCAGACTAATATTTATTTGACTGTAAATGAAAATCACCATGGTGACACTGCAGTAGGATGATGCAGTAGGTCTGTCACTGTGTCTCCTAAATTCTGGACCCTCTGTATGAACCATGCCTTTGCTCTACAGTGAAGAAATAAGGGGAAAGAGTATGAAGAGCTTTTTGTGACCCACTGCAAGTCTGAACAGGGCTTCAGTAACCCTCCCAGAAATTAAAAGTGCATTGGGCTTTTCCATCTCTGCTTCAGCACAGGTGCCTAATGCTCCACAGAGCATTCCTATTGCAACTCACCAGCAGGCATAATATGATGTGAGCTCCCTTCAAGCAGAAAATGAGCTGCCAGTTGTTTTGATAGAAAAGTCTTGTTTCAACATTCCCAAATTTCTTGAATGGAATTTCTGGCCTATATGCAAAACTTCTTGTAGACCAAACATCAGCAATAAAAATTGGGCAGGACTGTAAAAAGGAAACCAAAAGCTATGTAAATCAATAGCTCTGTTTGGTAATCCCACGTTTCATCATCCCATGCGCTTACCTGAAGCTCAGTTCCTCCAGAAATCTAACACTTTGCACATGACCCAGCCTCTCTGTTCTGTACAACAGCCAGGGAATTAAAAGCCTACTGAGGCAATGCTTGACTTCAGCCCAGCACAGGCAAAACACACAGAGCACATGAAGGATGTTCTCATTACTAAAGAGCTAGAGGTCATGTCATTGTCATCACCCCATTTTAGCGCTGCTCATTTAAGCAGAAATGTGCTCACCCTCCTTGCCTCCTTTCACCTCCTCTTTCTTTCATAGGAGACTGCCTGATGTTTGGGTTTTCTCCCTTTCTTTTAGGATGACTTCAAAACTCCTGCCAGTCTGGTTCCTACACCTCAATTAATTCAAGTTCAGTTGGTAACTGCGTTGGAGCTCAACCAGTCTGAAAATACTGCTTAGTCATGCATATACCTCGTTGCTGATCTCTGATCAGGATTGAAGTCTTGCCCTTCAGTGGAGTCCACAGGCCTAGACCAGTGATTTGAGTAGGTCTGGGTTGGTGCCCTCATGAATGCAAAGAGTAGTGAACTCCCTAAATAAAGGGAAGCAGTGAGGACTAATTGTAAATATGTGAATATGCTACTAGAAATGGCATATGTGTGTTACTTCTATCCCTTTTCCATGTCTTCCACTCCTCGGATCCCATAGCTCAGCTCACAATTGCTTTGCTTGCACCATACTTCCATGCACAGAGTGGGTCACCAGTCGGATGTCTACTGCAGTGATGACACAAAGTACAGTGCAGTGTGGAAGACTATAATAAATGCAACAATGAAGAAAAAAGAAAAAGACATGAAAATGCCTTCAAATAATTTAAATTGACATTTCTGTAAACACTTGTCCATCCAATTTGTTATTTCCAGGTTGGGAAAAATTCTGGACGAAAGATAAAGCTTAATCTCTTCATATGTTCTTTCATAGGAATGGAAGTAGCAATACGTGTTATTTTAGGTATCGATTAAGTAGAATGAAACAGTTAAAAGCAGATGAAAATCACAGAACCACTGACAAATTGCAGTGTAACTTCCATCTGTTTACTTACTGAATCTTAGAATTCTGAGTAGTGATCCACAAGCAGATTTGATTAAACTTGTAGCAAAAAAACTGTTCACACTGTAACACAGCATTTATTAATCTCTCATCTATGAAATCAATTCTTTGTTCCAACAGATAATGGTTTTGGATAATTTTATTTTGAAGAAAAGTGACCAATCAGTGAATAAATCATTCATTCTTCTTTTATTGGTTTCAGTCACAGCTGTTATCACGTCTGACCACTGGAACCCTTTCTGTACCTACAGCAGAATACTATCTTAAATTGGATAGCAAGCAAATATGAAATTACAGCTTTTGTGTATCAAATTTAAATTGTCTTATTTTTTTTTCCAGAGATAAGCAGATCTAAGGCAAAAAAAAAAAAAAAAAACCCAAACAAAAAAAAACCCCAGGAATTCACAACGTTCAGAAACAGCAAGCCTGGAAACAGCAGGAATTACTCTGTTTGAAGAGTGCTACAGCCCCTGCTTCCAGTAACTTTATCCTTGAAATGACAGCAAGAAATTTTGCATTTAGCCAACAGTGATATTATATTACTAAACTCAAAAGAATTTGGCAAGTATGAGGAAGACCATTCAGGGTAATGCTGACAACTTCTGCCAAAGCTCACAGGCAGCCCAGGAAGAGTCCCTAAGGCTAAAGAAGGTGGAAAAGGCTTTTGATGATTTCTTGTGTCTTTGATGTTAAGCCACACAGAACTGGATGTGTGTGTTCTCTTTAATGTTACCCAGGAGAAGTGTTTTTCCTACTAACTTTTAGGGCAGTTCCTGAGACCGTCTTGTGTGGCACTTTCCCAAATAAAAAATGAAAATTAAAGCAATGATGTCAGTAATAAGAGAGCACTGAAGACAAAATTCAGAAATCTGTACCCATGCTGGGGAACACGCTGTTCAGAGAGCGATTTCATTGGAAAAAGAAAAGCCATGTAAGCCTCTGCCAAGTGAGGCACAATCACAGTGGGGATCAGAAGGGAAATATCACTGTGGTCAGTCCTGCCCAGGAGAGAGAGAGAGTGTGTAAAATCACAGTAACTTAGTGATGAGCCAGACTGAAACACATTTAGACTCTCTCCTGTCCAGTACCTAAAAAAGATAAGGATTGCAGTTAGCCCAGAGCTTCTCAGCTATAATCTTTTCCCTGCCCATCCTGTCCTCTTCCATTACCCGTTTCCCACTTCAGCAGGAAGTGCTGTGTGTCTGTGCATGTCCATACCTGTCCGCATTGGGAAGTGTGTGTTTCTAATTCACAGACCACTTTCAGTTTGAAACCTTTCCAAACATGAGAGGTTTCAAGGATAAATGAATTTGCACAAGTTTAAATATCATAGGCAGCTGTGTGGACGTGGATGGTCAATGCCCTACCAGGGAGAAGAACAACAGTGTGACCTTGAGCCCACTGGCTATTAAGGATCTCAGAACAGGAGAAAAATTTGGTACATGCTCAAGCCCCTACACTAAGTTTACTTTATTACAAACCATATTCACAAAATAAAACCAGGTGGTTTTGGTTCCAGTCTCCTCAAAGCATCTTGTTCATGCTGTCTTCTTACTCCATGCAGTAATCCTGAAAAAGGCCTGATGTGTACAGCTGCTTAGCATGAGGGACAGCGTCTCAGGCTCTAAAGTGCAAACCGTTAGCACAAGAACAAGGTTTTAGGCTCTAGAGACCCATTAAAGTTTGATAATTCTCAGCCAAGGTAAAGAAGGAGCTGAATAATTTCGTCATAATTTAATGTATTTTGTTCCTAATTGTTGCCTTCACACACTTGCTTAGAACAAAACCAATTTGACTTTTATTAAGGATTTACAAGTCTTGACCCAACTGAAAATTTCTTGTGATTTCAATTTCATCCAATGAAACCAAAGGATACTAACCCTGTGCAAAATGTATGTCCATTTTCTCCCAGACATAACAGTTCTTGTTTCAAAAATAAATGACAAGGTTATAGGGGGAAAAAAAATCAACAAAAAACCCCCCTGATTAAGGTCTTTAATTCTGAACTGTGGATTATTTGATGTCAAAGACAAATTTTGGTTCTTCAGGTTTAGATGTCAACTATAATGCTGCTGGATAATAATGAATGCTTTTCTGTTTGAACCCGATTCAATATGAAATAAAAGCTAGCTTCAAAACAGTCAGTGCAGTAAGGAGATGATCTAGCAAAAAAACCCCACCTTGCTTTTCAGATCAGTTTTTTTTCTACTGATGAAAGGTTATTACTTAGAAAGTAAAATCTTGTTTTCAGAGAGACGGAATATTTTCTAGACCTACTTACAGCACTGGGGGTTATGGCTTATGCTTGTCTCTTCTGAAAACCCAGCTCTGACAGAAGGGAAAATACAGGCAAGTAAAGGAGTCCGACGCTGTGCAATCCATGCTTTCAGAAGGGAGAAGGCAAGATTAAATATAGTAGACCATTTTTAGTGTCAGAATCTGTGATGCTAAGTCACTTACTGCACTCTGACAGCTCTCCTTGCTCACCTGTTGCCTAAGTGCTCATGTTCTCACACAGTGCAGCTGGGGAACCTTCTCATGGCAGCATGCAAGATGATGTGACCACTGTCATGCTTTAGCTGAGCATTAATTTAGGATGTAACCTCTTTTCTAGATTACACACAAGTCTGTTGGCCACATTTCAAGTTGATATGCAAAGATGCAAGGGTTATGGAAAAAGCAATTACAGGACTTTATATTCAAATGAGTAAGACTGTGTATCCCCATGACAGACTGAAAAGAGACCATGTGATCGCTCTCCCAAACTGTATCCTTCTGAAGCAGAGTGTTACCCTAAATAAATATATCTAAATTCCCAGACAAGTGGGTCAGCAGGGAAAATGTCTAGGATTTTTCAGACCTAGCAATAAGTTTGATCAACTATATTCTTATTCACTCCCTCTCTCAGGCCACTGTAACTATTTCAGTGAACAATATAGACAGGGTACAATGCTTTTCACTGGAGTGGTAGCTCTGGTAAAGAGAAAATATTTCATTTCCAAACCCACACATAGTTCTTAATATCAAGCGGTTGGAACGGCTAGGCCAGGTGCCAGAGTGGATCTTTGGAAATTTATGTCGTTTCCTCACCCACAGACAGCAAGAGTTTATGCAGCTGTCCCCTCACAATGACCCACTCATTTGTCTCCTCTGTTGTGGCCAAGAGGTTTCTTCCAAGAGGGAGGACATAGTTCATACTCAACTCGCATTTGTCAGTGGCCCTCTCAGATGCTGTGATGAACAAGAGCACTTGTAATCATGTTTCTTGATTAAAAGCAGTTGAGCCGTAAGAACAAAGCAACAGCACTAATTTGTTTCATACAAGCCAGCCCAAAGCTTGTCTTCAGTTGCTGCCACGCTGGGACAGATCTAGCTTTGCAAAACTAAATAAATGTCTACACTTTAAAATGCCTAAGGCACCCAACTTTATACTGAAGAACACATTTTTATTTATCTGTAATTATTTCTTTTTTAAAAAGGGAAGCTTCAGATTCTGAAATGCTGTTCCTCTTCTTGATCTTTTCTTTACTTTGTGACAGCACAATATCTCTAAAGCAGCTCAGACAGGAAAAGGATAAAGTAGATGGCTTAGGCATTACTTTTTAAAAATATTTTTTAATCTTGTCATCACATCAGGATTTCTAATAATCATCTACCAGATGCAAAATAATTAGGCCTATGCCTGTTTTTAAGCTGGGGGATAATTGAGGTGATGACAGCCTAAAGCTGTTCTATTATAGGAAAAGTGGACATATCAACTCATGGAGAGCTGGATCTCTTGCTAGACTGGATATTATTCTCACATATTCATACAACCTAAGGAATTCACCTTCAGCTATCAGCACAGGATCTAGATATTTAGAAGAGGTTTAGTCAGGGAAACTAAAAATTCCTCTGTGTGTATGGGGTAAAAGATGCCATACAGGAGCTTGAGAACCTGAGTAAAACAATTATCAGGTGAAAGGAAAAAAAGAATCCTTTTTCTACTGTAAAAACCAAAACAACACTTACAAAAATCAAATGGTACTAGTGAAATCAGTCAAGATCTCCTATAACATTTGTCTTCATTCTCAAAGTTGCACATATAGTACTACAAAAGAGCCTGAAGTTTCAAGAAAATTAACACATTTTGATTCATTGAAGAAAGATGTTTTCCCTAAGGCTCTACTGAACCCTTTCACTCTCCCCTTTTTCTCTCATCCCCAGAGTTACCAGTTCCTTGGCTTATTCTCTGCTGTGTACATGAGATCCCCTACCCTTAGGCCAAAACTAATCACCAGCAGTTCCTCCTAACAATCTCCCTGTCCATTAAGGTCACTCCTGATGTCATTAAGATAGTGCTTCTTTATTACTGCCCTCAAAGCATCACTGCTGATAAAGACAGAGCCAAGGGAGGCAGAAAGTGATTCCTCCCATTCATGTTAGCAGGGATTGGCAGGGGAATAGAATCAGACTCAGGGCATAGCTGCCTGGTCTGGAATGCTGCAAATAGGAAAAGAGGCTATTTCTCCCTCCTAGCAGCAGCATTGCCTGAACCTCAATGGTGTAATTGATATAGAAAAAACCCCCCCAGCTGAAAACACAAAACCCCCCCACCAATGCTAAAAATGCTCCTCTTCAAACCAAAGAAAATTAACAGGAAGCATTAGTAACTTTATCTGTGCAAAGAAATTAAGCCCGATCACTCAATCAAAAATAAATCAGATAACACATTCCAAACTGATTCCAATGAATTAGTACTCGGGAGTTTCCGATTAATTGCTGCCAGCCAGCCAGAAAAAATGTCTTCTGTAGTGTTAATTTTTGTTCAAAAAGAAAATTACACTTCCAAGGGAAACATTTCTGTGTCTTTAGCACTGTTATCAGAACTGTCTTATTAGACAAGGTTAAAACAACTGGCATTTTGCACTGCAGACACATCAGATGGGTGAGAGGAGTTGTGGGAGAAGAAGGAAGTGAAAAAGCTGTCTCCTTATCTTGGTATTAAACCATAAAAACCAATTAAATCTTTAATCGTCATCTTTCAAACAAAATACGTGGGAGGATGAATCTTTAAGAAGTGCAAATGACTTTTTCTCATAATAGAGATTACATGATCTGCTGCGATGGACACAAGAACAACACGGAATTTCGCCAGACTTTGAAATACATCTATATTTCAGAAACACCATTATATTTGTCTGTGGCATCATTTTCTCAAAGCAGTAACATTGACACCACTCCCTTGAAGAAGAAATGGGAATGCTGGATAACGTAGCCATAGAGGAGATAAATGGTCCGTGGTGTTTGAAAGTATATCTAGAGCTGCAATTAGCCCACAGCACAGTTAAGTTGTCAGTGTATAGCCAATTCCTGTTCCTCATTGCTGAGGTTCACTCAACAAAGAGTCAGTGAAGACCCCTCCTAGACAGAAGAAAAGGCCTGATCAAAAGCAGAGGCACAAACCAGAGAGGAAAAATCGTAATCATTCTGGGATAGCCATGAAACCAGCTCTTGAAAACAACAGCCTGTCTTTGTGGCAACACAGTTGGAAATATTCAGCTCTGCCTTGTATTGAGTGTCCAGCTCAGAAAATAATTCCTCTGGAAAAGGTAAACAAAATAATTTCTACTCTTTATTTAATGACAACAATACATTACCATGTTTTGATGCTTTATTCTGTCCATAAAATGATTTGCAATAATAGCTAACTCAAAAGCTCGTCCATTGCTGTACAAGCAGCTCCTACAATATGGCTGGGTAGTGTTAAAAGAGATCCTCTCTTAGCAGTGTTAGTACTGGTATCCCCAAGTATATCATCACTGTATAATCAAAATATACAATTCAATCTTAATATAAAATATTTATATACCTAGACACACTATAGAATGTGTAGGTTATATAATAGTTAGGTTTTTGTGATCACTATGCTTCAACCCAGCCCAGCCTTTTACATAGAGTCACAGGATATTCTGAGTTGGAAGGGATCCACAAAGATTGTCAATTCCAGCTCTTAAGTGAATGGCTCATACAGGGATCAAACTCACAAGCTTGGCATTATTAGCACCATGTTTGACAACTGAGCTAAACATCCCATTGTTCTTAATCCACTAATTCAGAACAGGCAGGTTGTTTCTACCAGACCAGTTCCTTACTTTGCAATCATATTTATTTCATACAAAGAGGCACTGATACTTGTGATAAACTCTCTGTGCATCTGCAAACCCTCCTGCACTGCACATGTGTGCAAACATTTTCATCAAATATCTCTTTGCACAAGGGAACCCTGTGCAAAGTGCATTTGGCTTTAAGCTCAGCCTGTGGCCTAAGCTTCCAAATACAGGCAAATATCCCCACAGTGAACAAAATAGTAACGCAATAACTGCAAAATTATTCTGAGACTTGATGGAAAGGTTCCCTATTGCGTCCTCTGAATTACCATCGCCGTTAACATCACCCAGAGGGACCAGCCACAGGTTCAAAAGGTGGCCCGGGGTATGAGAATGATCCTGTAGAATTACCATGGCTGGTCCTCAAGTTAGGAGATAGGTTCTCAGAAAAGTCGGAGAGAAAGGGAGAAAAAACCCCACACTCTCTGTGAAAGTCTTATTTATAATTCTGAATGGTCAGAAGAAACAATATTTGCTAAAAAGAATGTGGAAGCAGGCCCTTCTCTCTCTTTTTCTCCCCCTTTCCTCTCTGTTGCTCTTAATTGTAACTTTTAGGAAGGAGAAAACCAATTCTCAATGAGAAGTGGTCTTCCTGGTCAAAGGGAAAGAAGAAGGTCGTGGAGCATCTGCATTAGTAATGGATGCTGAACTCCTGCCCTCAGTTCTGCGGCTCTGGTCCACAACTTTTCTTTCGATGTAGTTGCTGCAAATTTACCTTGGAGCAAGAGGCAAGAAGTACACTCAAAGGATGAACACAGAGGAAGAGGGCAAGTTTGTTACTCTTTCAGCTTTGTACCTTAATTACTACTCCAAAGTGAACTCCCAACCACTTGCACTACATCCCAATCTCTGTAGGCATCCAGAGTCACCAGTCTGGGTGCAAAACATCTTCCACTATTTCGCCTTCTCACCAAACACTCAGTCTTCAACTGAAGTCACTCAATTCTATTCAAGCTAGAGTTTCTCCATAATGAACAACAATGTTTCGACACCTGCAGGACTTGTGCACATCTGCACTTCATCAGCAAGCAACAGAAGCAGAGAAAAAAACTCTGCATTGTCAAGGAATAATTCTTGGAAATAAATTACAAGGATTTTAAATTTGGAAAATACAAGCATTTGCAAAAAAAGTCTGCAAGTATTTAAAAATACATTGTGCTGGAAGAAAATTTCTTTAGGTATTTCAGTTTCTTGTTTTATTCAATGAAGTATTTGGTTCAATTAAAGAAAGGCTTAAGAAATCTCACCTATGTCATAAACAATCACAGATTATAAAAAGCTTCAAAGCAAATCTCTTATTACTTATACATCATTTTCACATGAAGGTCCAGCTGCAGTCACTGGAGTGCAATACAAAATACAGCTTTTTTTTTGTGTCCTCTGGGGTGATTATTATTAATAATGTTGAAAACGGATATTTGTATTTTAGTTATGAAATTTTTAGATTTTAAATAAAGCATTTCATAGGCAGTTTTGAACATGAAATCATTGTAAACTTGCAAGTTGTTACATGAAAATTAAACAATAAGAAGTGTTTCTTTACGCAATTGGACAATTTTCTTAAAGGTTTTGAATTTTCTCAGTTCTCATGCTGAAATCAAGCATACCAGGTTTTACTTTTGTTATCTCTAGGCCTATAGCACTCAAGGCATCATATAACATCCAGTGAATAATTTTAGCTCTGGCCAGACTATTATGTCTATACCCACACTTTACAAGACTCTAAAGTGAACCTTATCAGTAATCAAAGCAACAACCCCAGAGGCCTAATATTAATGGGAATGTATTTGCAAATGTTTAAGGATGCAGAGCTCAAAGTGGGATCCTAACAAATCAAAGACAGATGTTCTCCTACCTAAAAGCCATTGGAGAGACCAAATTACTGACAGATTATACTCTTGAAAGCCATAATAAATAAGTGGCAGCTATTCACCAGGAGTGCAGTAACCAGAGGAAATAGGTTAACCAGTTTGCACATCAGTTGGCCTTGAAAATACTATATATTAGTCCTTGTGATTCAATTCAGACACTTCTCAGTGAGTATAACACTACTGGACACCTATATTCTACACTAAAAAAGAACACTGAAAATTTACTAAAATTCTTTTCAAAATCTTTGTATTTTGTTTGCAAAGGCCAATCTGTGATGTGGGGCAATCAGGCAAACACGCCTGAGGTTTGGGAAAAGCAGCTGAACAGGAAGCGCTTCTTCACACACACAGGTGCTTTCCATAATACAGTTTCTGAAAAAGAAAATTCAAATGAAACTGCAGTTAAACTTTGCATAAACATAACATTTGTAGTGTTCTGCTTTGTATGAGAAGTGTCTTCCAGAGACAAAAAGAAAAAAAAGAGTTCTCACTTAGCTACTTACTAGTTGTGAGGAAATCTGAAAAGGTCAGAACCTCAACCACACTTATTGGCTGTCTGGTCAGGCGTGTTGATGCTGCAGGCTGCATTGTGGTCCCAGATAAAGACAAAGCCAGCTATGGAGCTAGTTCAGACATCAAAAACAATCCAGCCAGAGCAACAAAGGCCTTGGCATGATCTCATTTATTCGGTCTGCCTTTGTTTTTAATATGTGTTTGATGTTTTTTACAGTATTCAAAGGAACACCGCAATAACGAGAAAATAATAGCCCACAGCCTTTTTTCTTCTCATGTTGACATTTTAAAGAACATAGTGATAATACGACATTATAATTACGGAACCACTAGGCCCAGTTCTGAAGTTCTTACTTGGTTTCTGGTTCAGGAAAACAGAGCAATTTCTGAGGTCTGAAGAGCAATGAGCTCAATTCAGCACCTTTTTTGTTTTTTTAATAAAATATGCTGAACAGAAAAACAAGAACAACAAAAGATTGTGTTGTAAAACCCTGACACAAGACTTGATTCCTCTCTCCAGCAATATACATTAAGACATATGCAAAAGCACATACAAGTCACTCAGTTATTCAAGAATCTTTTCTGTTTATTTGACTCATCTGGAAACAATAACATGAGGGGAAAGTAAGTAGAAAACAATGCTTGCTTTCTGCTCATTCTCTCCATATACCCCTTCTGCCAAAAGAACAGGTGCTGCTGCTCTCATGGGTGCCACTGAAAACCTGGGCTCTGCAGAGACAGAGCTTCCGAGAAAGGACCTTCTGAGCAGTCCTTTTACTTGAGTAAAAAAATTGGCTATCTGACAGGAAGCCCTGCAAAACCAGGGATATGAATGTGAGTATTTTTAAAGGATAAAAAAGTTAAAAATACATGTGCTGGTGCAGCCCGGATTTAAGTGCCATAACTTAGTCTTAACAATAATGCAGGTGGGTGTAGGAGCTGTGCCTACACACAGACACACACACTCCCTCCTTGGTAGGGCAGTAACAATTGCTCCTCAGCCTATTTCTGCCTAGGTGAGATTTGTTATGAATAGAAAAAGGACACCAGCAAGGCTGTGCTGGCCTCACGCAGACATCAGCATCACCTGACCGACAGAAACTCCCTGATGGAGAGCTCTATTTGCAGCTCTATGTCATGCTCAGATGCACTTACGTAGATGCTTGTTATGTATTCACAACATAATATGTTTCCATAAGGTATGTTTTGTACATGGCTTGAGGTAGCCAACAGAGCACAGAGCGGCCATGCTGACCGTGGTTAGTTGAACTACAATAATTCACAGGCCAGAATTTCAGGGAGTCTCAGCTGACACAGGTGAAGAAGGTGTCACAAAATGTCTGTTATAGAAATCCCCATGACCATCTAGACAGTCAATGGCCAGCCTGTTAATGGCATTCCCTATGTGAGAATTAACCTTTGCAGGTGATCCCAATAAATCAGTTTCCTTAGCCAACAGTCTGTGCACACGGATTTGAGCAGCATACCCGTAGAGGAAAAAGCTTAGGTGGGATATGACCCAGATTGTGTGATATGGAGTAGCAGTTTTCCAAGGAGAAAGAGAAAGGTTGTTCAGCAGTTTCAGCTTTAGCTCAAGGCTTAGGAGACAGGTTTAATTCCCTGCTCCAGCTATTTCCTTCCTATATTTTTCTTGGAAAATTTCAAGATAATAAACATCTAAGTACCTTTAGTACTGCACCCTTAGTTTCCCTGTAACTCAATTCTTCATTTTTACATTGACTATTGTAGTAATTCCTCATCTTACAGGGATGTTTTGAAGGGCAAGTGCACTGAAGGTGGTCAAGTGCTCAGGCATTGCATTGATGAGGGCCATGGAAACATCTGGCTCATAATCTGTTGATGTGATGCCTGGCTGTGTGACTAGAACAAATCCTTCCACCTCCTAGCAGCTCATTTCATCTTCAGAACTAGGAGAATATTTTTCTACTCCCTTTCTAGAGTATATTAAAGCAGCACTCATTAATGCCAAAATGAGATGAGAAAAATAACGATGAGCAGCTTTTGAAAGCTTATAAATAAACAAAACATACTCTTGTAATCAGGATCTGTGATAGCTTTACTATGAAAGGAGACTGTAAACAACCAGAGGAAATGCAGCCTGAACTAAAAACCAAGGGAATGAATGGATTTATGTTTTAGTTTCCTTGATTTCATGCAGATAAAGAAATAATAAGAAGAATGCATAAGAAAAAGATAAGACCTTACCTTCTCAGTATAAGATTGAGATCATCTGTGCATTTGGAACATTAGGAACTTGGGGAAATCCTGGCCCTAACATTTTTGGGGTTTTAGATACCTTAAATATTTTATTCATAAGTCTTGGTCCCTCAATTCCACTTGAATCAAACTCTATACTCTTCAATACTGCAGATCTTTACGTTTGTTTACACTTTGACTTCTACAGTCCAAGACTTACGAAAATATTTAGATGTTTAAAAATTGCAGAGAAATGATCACAGAATTTTCAGATGCTTGTAAGAAGATAAAGTTCTAAATCCCACAAGAATCTGCATTTACATTCTAGTCAATGTCTGACTGCATAGCTGCATAGCTCAAAGCCCCTAGAATTAGATCTTCTACCATTTAGGTGCATTAGAAAATTTTACCCAAATCAGATTGCTATGATTTATTTTGTGCCTCCCTTATCAGTAACAGATGAGCAACTACTGAGACAATTTCATACAATATGAGTCATCTGGAAATACTTTGGTAGGGGTTTTACAAAAGCTTAAATAATTGAAGCACATTACTTGTGACTTATCATTTATTTGTGTAACAGTGGTAATGCAAGGCTATACATTATCCAAAATGAAATACTTGTATGAAAAGGAAAATGAAAACCTACAGCTTTTAAATATTAATTTATATTTATAGAGAAAACTGCAGATATATATGCTACATCAGGTAGAACTTCCACCAATCCATCGCATCTTTGCTCAAAAATCACCTGACCGCTGTGCCAAAACGTAAAAGTGCCTTAAAGAAAAAGATGTGAAGTAATAGCTATTAGTCTTGTTACTTCTGATGCATCACTGTGCCAGCCACTTTCCATTAATAGATGGTCCTAAAGAGACTATATAAAATGTTACATAGATGAGAAAAGCTTGGTAATGCTGTCCAAAAGAAACTGCTGATTTGGGAACTTAATTCCCTCAACGCTGGGGAATTAGTAGAAAGATTATTGATGCCACTAAATGAAACTCTATGTTAATGAGCTACGTGAGACCAAGGTGAGGGTCAAGCCTCTCATTTGTGCAAATTTTAGTTTCCTTTTCACTGATCTATCTTTCCATTCCATTATTAAGCTGCCCTAAGATGCTTATGGTTGACATGTTTGGCAAGCAAAAGGATTTGTAACAAAAAAAAAAGACTGAAGACAAAATGCAGAGCTGAGCGATTCAATCACAGATAGTTTTTGTGACAACTTTTTTACATTCATTTTACTTAATCAGTATAAGTATGTATTACTGAGAATCAGCTCTGTTCTGCATGGCTGGGAGAATGACCTATCAAGTCTTTTGCTGAATGACATTCTAGGTCAAAGTAAGGAAACCATGAGGTGTCATCACTATAACTGAAATGCTACAGTTCAGATATACTTATTGTCAAACCGAGATAAGGAAGCAAAAATAAAAATTCTTGTTATTTAAATGTGCAAATCTTTCATTTAAGTGCACAGATCACTGTGTGGTTAGACACTGCTATTTTTCTGTTTTACAGATAAATATGTAAATGTGTTCCCTTTCTTGTGGACAAATCTCTGCACCTTGGAGATAGAGATCATTATCTGTTTTCTCAGTAGTGACTCATAAAAGCCATAGCTGAGAAGTATCACATTTTCTATTATCATGGCATATTTTTCTTTTTTGTATAAGCCATGAATGGGTTCAAAATTATGTTTTTAACATTATCTCAGAATTGAGAATACGCTTAAACCAATATATTTTTCAGAATGTTCCCAAATGTGTAGTTATTAATACCCTTTATATGCATATTTGACTTTGTGAAGTGCGATCACATTTTCCCAGAATCTATCCAGGATGTTTGCCAAGGACTCCATGTACATCAAGGACAGCACATTCACTTCAAAAGTGAATTTTTGGGTAGCTAAGAAGCCTCAGAAACAATGTTTAGATCCTAAGTGAATAAAAGTTTGTCTTAAGACTAAATTCTGCCCACAGACTTGTCCTATCAATTACTGACACACAAGTTAAAAAGAGGAAAATATGATAAGGTTTTTTTTTATTATTTCTATTGATTTTTATCCAAAGTAGGTTATTTTCTGCTATAGAAAACAGCAAAATTCAGCAACACATATGTCATAAATCACAACAAATAATCAGTGGTCTCCAAAATGGCTTTGAAATCACCAGAATGGATAGAGGGCTGTTTTCTTGCCTTGGACATTGCCATATATCAGGAATTTCAATTTGGTTAAAAATTGTCCTGTAATGTTCATGTCCTATTCTATTCTTTTTTTTTTTTTTTTCTCTTTATAAGCACAAGCAGAGAATCAAAGAACATGAAGACAGAAAATCCCAACTGGTTTATACATTCATGCCCATCTCAGTCACGTTAGTAGATTGACTGTTCCTTGGTGTACTCAGTGTGGCTTTAAAACTCAAATATGTTTTACAGCTGAAATTCTAAGGTCTGCTCAGATATGTCCACTTACTACCTGACACTTGGGGTATTTTCTGTAATAAACAGAAATAGTCAGTAAGAATAGGACTTTAAAACTTCAAGCTTACGGTAGTTGTTTCTAACGTAATTTCCAGTAGACAGAAATGTTTTGATTCTATATTGTACTAATGTTGTAGCCCTGTGAATTTTCCACAGTTTTTTATACAAAGTTTTTAATACAATTGACTTTGGACAAAAATCTAGCTTTAAGTACCTCAAAAAGGGCAGGAAAAATTCACTGGGGTTCTTGCTGAAAGTATTTTATTGTACAGAGTCCATAGCTTTCCAGTCCTTTAGAATTTGCATCATTTCAGCAATTCATTCAATAATTTCAGTGGGGAATTTTACTGTCATTCCTCAGAGCCTCTTAAGGCCGTCCTTCATATCTCAGGCTGTCATTTGCAAAGGCTGGTTTGATAATCAAGTGCCAAATCCTTCAGTGGTTTTCAGCTAGCTCTCTATTTGTGCATTGATAACTTCACTGTAAAGACAGCTACTGTGAACAGTTTTTATAAAGTAACTGAACATACTGGCTTGAATGTTTGATTCACGTGTTAGATTTCCATTGATAATAACAAGATATGGCAGAAATTATTAACACATTCTATTCCAAAAAAAAAAAAATGCTGTGTTTATATTATATAAGAAAATTTATTTTCTCTCAGTTTTCCTGTTACTTTCCAAGAATAAAACTCCAGGGCCAGTTTTCGGAAGGTCTAAATGCTTGCAACTCCCACCAACTTCAATTAAAGTTCTGTTTTGAACACTTCTGAAAAACCAGCCTGCAGCACAATGGTTCTTACTGCTTATGGAATACACACATGGTTTGGTAATAGTCATACAAAATCTCTGATTTTGTCACCCTAAAGATTAACAGATCAAATCTGTTTATTATAATATTTCCTCTCTCTGAAAGATGAGAGCATGCTGCCCACATCTGAGTCTATCTTTCCAAGGAGTTTTTGAGTTTCATGTCAGAGGTGGAGTTAATTATGGTAGGTTTAGAGATACATCAGTAAACAGAAGAAATGAATCCTAAGCACTTAATAACACTGATGCAATTACACACAAACACACACAGACCACCCGCCACCCCACCCCACTCCCATTCAGCTGCAATAATATAAGCAGTTGCACTCAGCTTCTGGGATTTGGAAAATGCTATTTCCCTCTTTTGTTCTTTGAAGCATACTCACTCACTTACCCTATTAATTTTCTGCCTATTCCCAGAAAGCAGTTAAATATTAGATGTTACTTTCAACTACCTCATTGCAATGCATGGTAGCATTTATAGCTGAAGAGGTATCTGAGTTAGAAAGTGAAGACACAGATGTAGGGGGTGGGGGGGAAAGCAAGAGGAGACAGAGATGTTCTCTGTAAGTAGAAACCGTCTGTTGGTGTCTTACAGGAACAATTAAACTAAAGAATGTAAAGAAAAATATCTCTAGGGAAATACTTCTCTCCTGGAAAGCTGTTTGAGCATAAAGGACTGCTCTTACTTCCCCAGCTCTTTCCTTCCCCAGCCTCAACCTGCCTATTAAACTAATAGAGCAATAAAATGAAGTGATTGCCTTTGAGCAGGCTGTGAGATTCTAAGGCCATGCACTGCACCCCACACGCTGCCATCGTGCAGCACCAAATCGGTCACCACACGGAAGAGCTCAGCAGCCTCTCCCTCTCCATATCTCTCCAATATAATGCATCACTCTAGAGAGAAGCTGTCAAACTCTGACAGTGGAAAAGGCGTAATTACACAAAGAAGTAATTTGATTCGGAAGATTATCACAGAATTATAGTTTTGAAAGGCAAGACAATGAAAAGTGAAGGGAGAAATTATTTGAATCAATATAATGTTTTTTAAAATTTAATAATCGGGCACCACTTTGAATAGCTAAGCCATTTTTTTCATTCCTTTTCTTGTTGCTTGCACATCCAGATTACCCAGCAGCCCCAAACTGTCTCTATTTTTGGCAGCAGTGCTAAACCAATCCAGTATTTGTTACTTTAAGAGGCTTACATTTTGTCTCAGCTATGATTACACTCTATCATGCTGTATCACGTGTGTGGTGTTGCTTCCCTCTTGGCAAGCTAAAGAGGCTGCCATTTAGCTAGTTATAAATAAGTAGTAAATGTCCTAAACCTTTTTATTCCCTGTTTGACAGTCTACATGACATTATCCTGTAGTAGTTCTGTAATGCGGTTTTTAATCTATTTTAATGCAAATTAAAGCTATTACTTAATACCTAGACATGTTCAACTTGACAAGTATTATTCAGACTGGAGATTTGATTGTGTTTGTTATCTATCTCTTATTGCTAGGCTTGCACATATTTTCCTTTGACCTTTGTCTCTTCTGCAATTAAAGGGAAAATAACACAACTATATGAATAGATTTTATTATTGTCAATAATGTCCTTGTGGTGGGTTATTATAAAGTGTTCGTTCAAGAAAATCTCATTGTGGAGGTGGCACTGCCTATCTTTAGCACACTAGCAAATTTCACCTCTACTTACTAAAACAAATAGGACATAAAATGCTAAAAACTGCAGCACACTTTTTCGTCTGGACGTTTCACTCTGTCTGGTCAGTTACCCATTTTTATGTGCAACTGCATTTTCTTCTTCCCACTGAGAAGCACAATGTTGCCCTCACTGAAATTTTCAATGACATTTAGAAAAAATTAGAAGCAGGACTTGCAGTGGAGTAACAAACATTCTGGAAAGTTTTCCATCTAATGAAACTGGCATGTAGGTCCTCAGCCTCTTTAACAACTAATCTCTTTGATAGAGGATCTCAAAACTGTATAATTACTCCAGTTAATGGAGTAATTGTTCTCATTAAGAGTCAGAATTTCTAGCATGAATGCCAGCTAAACAGAAACAAGAAGTCTAGACTTAATTGGCTTTGACACAGAACAATCATTACAATTTCAGTGTATATTCATCAAAACTGCTCTTCCTGCAACTCTGTCTTGCAGTTGTGATTTCTGGAGACTCGAATCACATACCTCCAGAGCAACAAAAGAGTTGAAACAGTCCTGCAGCTATCAGGTGAACATTCAAAAATATTTTTTAGGGTCCTAATGCAATTAATTTGAGATGATGTAATGTGAAAAAAAAAGTTCTGTACAAGAATGATTAATATGTAAAGCCATGTATCAGCACAGGTTTGTTTTAAGTGGGTTTTATAGAGCAATGTAAGTTGAAATTCAGCCCGTGATTTTCATCTACAAACCTCTGCTGTTTCAGAATCCTGGTTAACTCCTTGTAAGACCAAGTGGTAAACAGTCCCTTTACAGTCCCTTTACAATCCCTTCTGGAGCACTTCTGTAAAGGACATCTCATTATATTAAGCCAAGCTGGCAGAGTCATAGATACTGTTGAGCATTTATTAAAGTACCTCCTACATTACTATAGCTGTGCGAAATCTAATTAGAATGGAAGCCAATGTATATAGCCTTATAAATAAAATAAAACCTACAGTAGAGACCTGCTGTCTTTGCACATAATCAGAGTGATCATCTCTACAGCAGATGGCTACTTAGTCAGTTGGCTAAGGGTTACAGTACATTTACATTTGTAAAAATGGATGAGAGTTTGTTAAAATCCTTTCAAATAACTGATTTTTCCTGATGTACTTGCCCAATAACATAACTTAAAAGACAGTTTATTGGCTAATTGAAAAGATCAAAAGGGAAATCAAACTGGCTAATTAAGGGGCTGTTGTAATAACACCTTTTTATCTGTTTCCATTTAATATTCCTTGATTTTTACTATCCTGAAAAAAATAATGACACTTCATTGAACATAAAGCTTAACTGCACTGCTGCTCTGGATAATCTTCCAGACATTTAACAGCTTTTTAGCCATATGGACAATGCATTTACAGTGAGAAAACAGTTTTTATCCAGATACACATGAATTCACAGGGGAATAAAAGGGCTATATGTATCTTTAGACATTAGGGGCAAGCATCTGACAATCAGAGAAAATATGAAAATGCTTATTTGTTTACAAGGTATATTAGAAAGTTATCTTAAAAAAAGTCCAGCAAAAAATAACTTTAAGTATGGATTAATGAATTTATAATCTCTTTCTCTTTAAATACATGAAGAGTAGAAGAAGGTTGTGGACAGCTCTATAGCTAACTTGTTTCAGAGCTGCAGTTAGTGTCTCTATACTTTGATATGCATGAAAATTACAATGTAACCTTCCCAAAATTACCACACTGTCTCATTAGGAAATGAATTTATACAGAAGGAATCCAAAATATGCTAATTCTTTTAGGAATAGCAATTAATTAAAATTTTCGAATTGAAGATGCTTAACACTCAATGCCAGACTTATCTTAGCAACATTGAAGCTTCAGGCCTCTGATAAAATTAAAAGAGAGAAATATAGATATGCTGCATTACAATTTTTCAGTTGAGGTCATTTTTCCTTCCATTCTTTTTATTCATTGTAACAAAAAGTTATTTATTCAGTGCACTCTAAAGGATAAATATTCAACTCCAAATCATACTGTGAAGAAGAGTGCCTTCTAAAGCAATTGTCATCTCTCACTCTTCCCCGGTGGGACTGAAACCAAAGCTGAGCTCCACTTCTGGCAAAGGCTGGATGGCAGCCTCCACACCCTCACAGATCAGGAGACCTCTGTGCTCCCTGTATCTGTCTCAGGACTAAATTCACAATGTTCTTGTAGCTCAGCATCACACTGAAGTTAAAACCCGACACTGCACAGAAATAAAAGACTTACTAGGGATAGATAATGTATCTCCCATGCCTATAGGTGCAATACGATACAGGAGGAAGAGAAAATCTAGCCAGGCAAAATGCAGGATCACTCGATCCAGTTAAAAGGAATTAAAACCCTGCTGAAATAAAAGGTGGGACAAACGTACATGCTTATGATTTGGAGCAAAATACACTAGAGGGATGTGGCAAGTGTTCTTAAAAATGCGTTACTACCACACAAATCAATAATTAAGACTAAGCTTTGTAGCATTCCAAACAGATCGAGTTATAAATGTACTGTAAAAGTTCTGAAAGGACTCAGTATTATAATAAATTCAAAAATTAGGAAATTAGGATAATTCATAAATTCCAGATGAGGACTGAAGAATATGTGATGCTTCACAAATGAAGACAACATTTTTCAATAATGGAACTGTACAGAAGCGACACTTGAATATCACTTTTTGACAAAATTGTCTGTTTCTTTATGTCATTTTTCAGCATTTATATACTTTTTCTTCCAATAGACCTATTTACCTCTCAGTGATCCTACTCTTTCTGGCACTTGAGATGAATGAGAATGGAGAAGAACATCCCACTTGTCTGCAGGGGAACAGGAATTTTCATCACTTCTAAGGCAAATAAAGTTTAAATAAAGTTGAAGTCTTTTTTTCTTCACATCCCAGATGATTTTTTTAATTGAATTTGATTTGTTCTTCTTTTAGGTTTTAAAACACTTGAATAACTTTGTCTTTCTGCCTACCAGCCTAAAACAAGCATTTGTTTTAGACCTGAAACTAGGTCAAGAACTGACAAAACACAGTGATAGGCTTACTTTTTTTAACACTGTCAGCTCAAATACTTTTTAGCTGCTGGAAATCCTTCTTTGCTGAGAGTTACTGCAGACACCTGCATTTTCATCTCCTGTTTGGGGTGGTGCTGGGCATGATGCTGGTGTGTGAAACCCTGCAATCCTTGCTCAGTGCAAGAGGAAAACAACTCAGAGGTTACAAGGTTATATTTGGTCAGGGTCTGGTGGGTATGGAAGAGATTCCCTGTGGAAGAGCAGCCCCTTCCCTGTAGTATTCCCAGTAAGCAGCAAGTGAGAAAAATACCGGTAATTCCAAAAGAATCCTATCAAGCCTCTCCATTCCCACAAATTAATCTTTCCATGTACGTCTACCTCAGACCAAACCTGCTTCTAAATCACCTATTCCCATTGCCTCCTCCACTATTGCTAAAGGGATTCCTTGCCTCTGCAAATGTAGTAGAGATCAAACTACAAATCATCGTGACTTCATTTGCCAACTTTCTTCAACACTGGGCTACTTCTTAAACTGAGCTCCTTTAGACACTGCTGGATAAAGAATATTTGCAAAAGCTCATTATACACAGTGCTACATCCATCAGAGTGAGCAGGCTGTCTGTAATTTCCTTTTTCTACAGGATTGTTCATTTTAAAGGCTTTTAATATATCAAGTTGCATTCACTCAAAATATTTTTAAGTCTAAAAACGTGTCGTAATTCTTGAGTGCAGCCAGTAAATTACAGTAATTAATGAGCTGGTCACTTCTCATGTTTCACAGATAAGCAATAAAAAACTTGTAGTGTTTCAGATTTTTTTAGAGTTATGTCTACATGAGCAAACACCTGAGACATTAGTGCCTCCCAATGTCTTAAGAAAAATTACTTGCTGTATGAGAATGACATTTTATCAACAGTTCATTCATTGAACCAGCATTCTGCCTCATTAATACCATGGTCTTTATTTAAGATCTTGACATCATTATAATATGTCACTGCAAAAGGAAATCTTTGATGTTTTTAAATACCAAAGGAATAAATACATATTTCTAGTGGTGATAACTTATGATTCAAAATTTTCTTCTCCTTTTAAGACCTTGAGCTCCCCATAAGACATATGCAAAATAAACAGAACATCACTGAGTGCAACCCAAAATTCCAATAATTGGAATGTTTAATCTCCTTTAAAAGTTACTTATTTAGTGTTTTGAGATGTTCTTGTTGTCTAAGACAATACTGTGGTATATGTGGCGTACACATACTAATTATTTTCCCTGAAAATATGCTGCTTTTGAAGTTTAGTGTTTCCCTGAACATATTAATTATCTCCAAAAGCACAACCTTCAAGGCTGTTGTAATTTGTAGCGTTTAAAATCATATGTGCAATACAAAAGCGTGTCTGCTAGTTTGGTTTTTTTTGTTTTTCCTGGTGTTTCTGGCAGAAGGTATGATAATTTTCATAATTTTATTCTAGCGTGCAATCACATATAAGCATTTTGAATGTCATGTGTCAAATGTCTGATAATCTGATCCAATGTGTGTGTTGAAACCAATATGAAGCCTCTTATTCATTTCACTAAACATCAAATGTGACCTCATATGTAAAACAGGATTTAAACCCATTTTCACATCTGCAGAATATGAAAGTTTGAAAGACATGGTAAATCGTGACTATGAAATTATTCACTCTCTCCCTGTTTTTTCAGCACCTCTGCATTATCAACATATAAAAGTCTTAACAGAACAAAGAGGAGGTTGAGGACAACTCTAATGCATCTTAGAAATAAGATCTGCCTTTTCTAGGCTGTTTCATGTGAACATGTGCAATTCAGATTTTCATTGTGAAGTTCTGCCTGTCTGTCTTGGTATTGTATGTCTATGACCTCAAGCAATTAAGAGATATCATACAGCTACTGTGCATTGGAAAGATATGAGAAACCATTAGAAGGAAACAAAATACATACTCTTGTAATTGACTGAAATGTGATGCTCTTGCTACATTAAAAATGGAGCAAAAAATCAAAACCAGATACAGAAATAATCAGAATGCTGTGAGGAAGGGGGAAGGATTACCAGTAACCAATACTGTACCATTACAGTATTTTAAAGTCTCTTCTAAGTTATTCACACACAACCTCAACCATGTTGGTTTTTTTTTTTTTTTTTCAAATAATTGCAAAACTTCAAATTATTTCAAGAAGGGCAGATTCAGGTCCTGTTTTCAGGAACACTGACCCATTATTTTCTGTAGGTTCCCACTGCAAGTACCACTTTGTTTTGTACATTGGATATTTCAGCTGAGTGACTTGGCAACAATTCAAAGCTGCAGGAGTGAAGTCTTAGTGTACACCCTTGTTTGTGAGTAATGCATCTAAGTTAGATTTACTAAGCTAGCACAGGAAAGCTCAAATCAACACATTTCACACAGTACAGTTCAAGGAGTGGTAAGGAAGAGGAGAGAGAAATAAAGATAGTTTCCAGGATTTCTGTTGGTTTGCAGGGCTGTATATCACTAAACAATACTAAAACCAGTGCTAACATCTATAACTGAATGATGATCTTGCTTATCCACTAAGTCTGGGGAACTTTTTCTACTAAAGGCTGCAAAATTATAAGTAAAAGACAAGACTGAGACTTTGGAGGAGAGGAGAAACATGGTGAAAGGATGTGTAGCAAACTTAGAACAAAGTTGCATGAGCATCACCACTCCTGAGATTTTCTTCGAACCTCTATCAACAGGGCAGAACATCCTCAACTCTGTAGTAAAGAGATTAGTAACTTGATCCCTAAAGATTTTTTATTCTATCTGGGAATCAAACTGTATTCTTTCTTGCATTATATGTAGAAAACGCTTATTGAGATTAAAAATGTCCTCTTCCAGACCACTGTGGTTTCATTTACTTCAATTAATTTCTGTCAGTAAAACGGATACCACACACCTTTGTTCTCAGTTTAGATAATTTAAATATATAACATCATCTTTATCCTTTTATATATGTATATATAAATATACACAATTTGTGCTTCTTTAACTATTCTTTTTCTTTCCTTTATCAATAGGTCTGAGTATGAATTGAAACACGTCATTAAAAAGTGAAACTACAATTATTTCCTCTGGGTAGAGACCAATACTGACAGCAATTTGTAGTCCTTCTAGATGCTTTTCAGTTTTTGGTTTCAGATACTCTTTATTCTGCATTTGAGGAAATGGAGATACTGTGATGATGTGATGTTTAAGTGTTGAACTTCCAGAGCTTTACAGGAATCTCTTTTTTGGTGAATCAATCTTCACATAAATGCTGCAATGTTTAGGCCCCAATTAAGAAATGCACGTCTTTGATGCAAATGTAAACATTATTGATCATCCCAACTGTTTGACCGTCTTTCATCAGCACCCTCAGCACACTTCACATGGCGTCTTCATATCCAGGTTCACTACAATAAATAAGAATCAGCTCTCAGAAGAGAAGACACATAGGAAATTTCATCAATCCCACTCACAGCCTGCAGCCTTATCTACTACCTAAGTAAGAGAGAAGGACTCACTTTGGCCTTGTGTGGACTAAGGAAAGAAAAACTAAATTATTCTTTAGAAATGCCAATGCCTTCCACACACCTATTGCAGCAAATAGGTTATTGATATTGGTGGCTATCCATACTCAGGTGTGTTCCCATCCACTGGAAAGGAAGCTGGTGGTTTATGTGCTACATAAAGCAAGGTTTATAACTATTTCCACTCTTCTATCAAATTTATATTTTAGATAATATACAATAAAACTTGAAGCTAGTCAGCGTGAACACAACAGCAAATCAGAACTAATTTTGGAGATCTATGGCTGGACTTTTATTGTAAGAAATTCTTGAAGACTGAAGTTGATTAGAAATTCAAAAATAAACAACATAAACTAACAGGCTAACAAATTTAAGTCTTCCTCACAGATGTCACCTAGCTGAAAAAACTTTTACATCACCTTAAAGAATATTTTTAACATCTTCTGTTAATTCTTTTTTTGCTTTTTTTTTGCCTTCTAGGATGCTGTGATTAAATAATGGTTCATTTTCAAAACTTCCTAATTAAGTCAGTCACAGTCTTTCCATCCACCTAAATGGATTGCAAGTTGGGCAGCAGCAAGTTAGAACTGAGCTTTTAGCATACAGCTTTCACTTTTACTAGGACTAGTTTTATTTAGTACTTGTGGTATTTGTAAAGGAAGCACAGATACTGCCCAAATCTTTGATCTCAAGTATAGGTGACTGCTTTTTTACCTTAAGCCATGTCTTTCTAAGCTGCTCAGGACATGAAGACTGATGTAAAGAACTCCTTCTATTTGAAATACAGATTTTTCACTTTTTCTAGGCATAAGTGGATGTGCAGGAACAAAATGCACCTTTTTGAGAGGGTAGAGCAGAGACTGGCTTACAGAATATGATTGGTAAGAAAATCAAAGCTACAGTTTTGTGAGAATCTTAGGGCCTCCCTAATAATAAAAGAGGGAATTCCCTTACGGAAGTTTTGGTAAAGTGAGAGTTCCATTGAAAATCATTACCTTTAAGGATCAGGCAGTGTGAGAAGCCACGAAATTAATCTACAGTCCACCTCAGAAAACAAGCCTTTAAAACAAAGTCATTAACCCTGACAGAGGTAAGTAATCC
Organism: Falcunculus frontatus; assembly: GCA_013398115.1. Taxonomy (NCBI): domain Eukaryota; kingdom Metazoa; phylum Chordata; class Aves; order Passeriformes; genus Falcunculus; species Falcunculus frontatus. The sequence continues at coordinate 857,438 of VZRV01007042.1, forward strand.
CACTAACAGATGAACATTTTGACCAGACTGCAGTGCTAAAAGAAATGCTGACCCACGCTAAGACAACGTGGGAAAGATTTCAGAACTGTGACTCAGTTTCACATGCCCTCTAGATCCACAGACTGCATTACACGGTTCAGTGCCAAATGGACAGATCTAGCTGGAAGTTATTGAGTACAGATGATTGCAACAATACATTTCTCAGGGACCTGCTTATCTACAACAGATAACACAAGAATTGCTCTATTTATCTGAACTGCAGAATGTGAGGTGTTTAATATTGCTTATCTTAACTTCAGGCCCATAAATCCACTGTTTTATATGTCAATACTCATACTGCAACTTCCTCACTCAAGTGTCTTAATTCACACATGGCCTCCTGCAAAACAATCCTCAGGCTTCCAAAGCAGTTCTAATGTGAGCAAAGTCTTAACCTAAATTTAACATCAGCCTTTCCAACTTGGTATATCATTGCAAATATATTACAACAAAAATATTGTTGCAATATTGTAATTACTGGTTCAATTACAATAAAAGTATGGCAAGCTACAGAAATTCGTCATTCTTCATTCCAAACTTCCAAGCCACCATTTATAATTTCTACTTTCATGATGATGAAAGTCTTTAAGGATGTTTTCCTAAAGATAAGAATTGGTAGCTGAGAATCTGCTATGGGTGTTAATGACCGGAAAGTATGACATGGTGGAAAGGGTTAATTCTCTCTTATTAACCAAGTGACCTCCAGACATTGTCAGTTTGGCCCAGCTGAAGTGATTGATGACTTTAGAGAAGAGGTTAGTAAATATCCCCCAGGAATTTGTGTACAGCATCCTTGCTTATGCCCTTTCAAACATCTCCAGAGCAAGAGTGGTTTATTGTACAGTTTCAAAAGGCACATGAAAAACTCTTAATCAAGGAATCTTGTATTAGCACAATAACATCAATGCCAGTGTCACCTTTCTCCACCATACTCTTTCTATCCTGCAGTTGTAAGTGTTTTAGAAATTTTTATTCATAACTGAATATGGGTATGAAGCAACAAGCCTGAATAAAAATATTGCCTGAATGCACCAAAGAAATAAATTACTTTGACTCAGAATTTTTGGGTCAACTACTATTTCCCACCTGAGCTCTTTCTTAAAAAATTATTGTATAGAGGTAAACTATGTACTCTTCCAAAATCCCTCCCCCTGCCCACCCCCATGTACGCAGAGAAACATAAATAAGATTTTCAGAGTAACAGAAAATATGTTCAGGAAATTAATGGGATTTCAACAGGTTTAGGTGAAGAGGCTTGTCTAGGAATCCTCATCCAACATTAGAGCACAGCAAACAAGTTTTTGTTACATGCACTGTGGATCTGCTTTTCCCCAATTCTGTAAGCAGTATTGCAAGTGCAAGAGAGAGTTCTTCCTCAGAAGAACATGGTCATTGTTCAGAAACTGCTCCCAAAATGTTCCCAGAATTTTTAATCCCTATTCTAAATATATGAATATTCACTGTCATCCAGAAATTTCTGTGTACAAAATGTCCACAGTAGAAACGTAAATTATAAATCGCCTACTGGTGGTGAGAATCAACATGTTTTGCATGAAATCAGCAGAGCTTTGCCTGACTGCACCATTCAAGGAGTGCTTGTTGACACTGAGACATCACACTACTACCTTCAGAAAAAAACACTGGCACTAAATAAAAAGAGAAGAAAAGGACAACATGATCTAGCATAATTATATTTGGATCTACTAATGAAGGTTTGTGTTCTGATATCTTGTACAGAGGACCTAGATATTTTCAAATGCATACAATATTATTATTTCACATATGTATATGTATTTGTAAGTACATACAGATTCAAATCAAGGCACTGTGGTTATTTTCTGCATTTCCTTATGAAAACTAGCTTTTGTTGAATACCATGAGATAGAAAGAGAGAGAATCAGTTTAGTTACAAAGTAAACTGGCCTGAATTTTAGAAAGACCTTGATAATTTCAAAACCTAGGACCTGTGTTTCAAGGACATATCACTAACTACTGAAGCAGAATGAAGCATTCTCATAGTGAGAACAATTTCATGGTAAAAATAGCCCTTGAGTAAGTCACACAACATTAGCAGAGTAATTAGTCTTTGACAATTGTCAAGGACAATTCAGAATAACTTATTTTAGAGGCCGTCTTTTTTTCCTTAAATCCAGTATGCAGACGTATAGAACGACCTGTGAGGTACAACTTTTATTTTCCTTACATTGTAACTGAAATCACCTGTACTCCCAGCTATTTGAAAGCTTAGACAAACAGAGTATGTTATATTTACAATGAGAATCCTGAAGCTCATTGTCCACCCACACAGTCCAGAAGGTTTAACTACAATGCACTTCAGAATATTGACACATATTCTCACATCTCCCCCTTCCTGTGGTAATACCTTGGCTATGTTGGCAGAGCCTGGGGCCTTGCTTACCAAAAGTCTCTGAATATGCTATGTATATTAAATATTTATTAAAGGGGAGTCACACAGACTGCATCAAATCTGAAGGTTAAACTACAACGGACTGCTGAACTGCCAGACACTTCAAGCAGAAGCATTACTTTGGGTATTGGAGATTATTCCATCTGGGAATACAAAGAAATAGCAGATGCTCTCCAGTACTTCAGAGCAGTATTCTAGCTGAAGTAATTTACTGCAAAATCCTCTTGTGCTGAAAGTTATGGAAAGGTTTCCCAACCTTCCTGAATCAAGACCTTAATAATGATGAAAATACACAAACACCCCCAACACAAAGGACATCAATCCCTCCTGCCAAGGACATTCCAGAGTCTAGTCTGGCCTCTCTGGGTTTCTCAGATTTTTCCCTGAAGGAAAAGATAATGCACAGGTACAGGATTTCTGCTGGCACCATCAAGACAGCTGAGTCTGCCTGCCCTTAGGCTTTACTTTGGGATAATTTAGAGACTAATTGATGAGAAAATAGATGGGAAAATGTCCTTGTCTGAAAAAATTACTGGCTTATGAGAAAGAATGTAACCACTTTTCTCCAACACTTTCCTTGTATCCTGGCACTCCACGGCAGGTCAATGCCACATGTTCTTTTTCCCTCCATGTTTTCCTAGAGTTTAGAAATGGTGTGTCCTTAGAGTGTGTGTCCCCACAGTGTCAAAGCCAATGCAGTTACTCTCAGAAGTCACCAATTCACACAGGTAAACTGTTGGGAAAGGGGCCTTGGTCCCTAGCAAAAAGAACTGGCCAGGAATTTTCAATGGTCTGGTGATTGCTAGTTCCTGTATCCCAGTACAAACAAGGTCCTGGTATTTTCCCTGAGGTCCTGTCTTAAGCAGACCAGGTTCCAGCAGCATACATCTGTCTTCGCCCCTCTAGCTCTGAGCTGTGCTATGTGTAGAGCTAGGAGTATCTGGGTCACAGATTTTATACCACAGCATGCCAGGGGGACTTGTTATTTCACTTGTTTGCTCTCCATGGCAGCCTGATGCAGCTTGGCATGCAAAAATATGTGCAATGCCACACTGGCCAGGAACATAACACACATCACCCTTGGGTGAATCTAAAAGCCAATGTTTTTCTGATTAAGTGCATCAGGCAACGTTTGCCCCTCATTTACACCAGCAAAACTCCGTGCTCTTCGCCAGAATTGAGTTTGGAAATGTGTATGGGAGTGCAGGTAAGAAGACAAACTGAGATTTAGGATAAAATTTTTCTGTTTAACAGGATCAAGGTTTCCTCAGGAAACTGGGAATTCTTCTCACACATTTAAATTATGATAATCTCCAAGGTTCGTACTTAAATTACTCTTATGCAGTGCAAATTAGCTGCAGATTTGGGAGATAATGGATCAGTGTTTTGAGCTGTTACATCTCTGTTTTTCCTGTTGAGTTGATGGGTACTGGTTTTCACAGCCTTATAACCTATTTTTTTGTTACATCAGGCACTATTATGAGTCTGGACAGCAGCTAATATTTTTTGGTTTTTATAATGCATAAAGCTTTCAAAGCTCAACTGCTACAACTGATGAGCAGTTTCTTAGAATAAAAGACATAGCTGGTATTAAAATCATGTCCTCTCTCAGAAATGATCAAGTGTTATACATCTTATTTATCATAATTCCTTCTAACAAGGAATAAGTTTAACAAATTCAGGGGAACCATTGATACTTGTATAATTATTTTCAAATATATTTATATTAAATCTTTAAATTTTTTTTGTGATAAAAGCATATGTTAAAACATAGAGAAAGAACACCTCTGACAATAGGAAATGGTCATGGTTTGAAGGTGTATTTAGTTTAAGTGTATCTTATTGTGGCCAGCATTAAACTGGACTAATCTTTTACTTTCTAGTATTATACATCTCTATACAATTTTCAGATTCTAAGAAGGTGTGCTGAGATACTTATTTTGGCTTCGGAGAGTGCTCTATGAATAAGCCATGTATAAGAATGCAATGAAAGCTTTAATACTAAATTGGATTTTTTTCAAGAAAAGCTTTGAGCTTCTTCCTGAGCTGTGCAAAAGCCTCTGCACTGCCACTTAGCTGGGAAAGCTTTTCACTTATTTTGGTACACACCACAGTCTGCTGGCTTTTCCAGTCACGTGCAGATGTTTGTTTAACACCAGCATAATGGACAGCTTTATGCACTGCAGAGAACAAGGCCTGTGCAATTCCACTCTTGCTTCATTTTCTTTTGTGAGCAGTGGGATTGTTTTCAGAACCATGAGAAGCAGAAGCTGCAATATAAGACAGATAAAATAGGCCAAATTGCCATCATTCCCAGGCACAGAGCCTCCATCCAATCCATGTATCATCCATGGAATAACAGATAACACAGGATTCCTAGCTCCGAACCCAAACAGCTGTGACATTGCTTGCTTTCTCAGATGTGATGCAAAATTAATAGAAGGACTGACTTAAGTATCATCCTCTCACTCTGCTTTAGCCTTCAAAATGTAACTTTCATTTCTTTCCTTCACATGTATTGGCTGTCTTGTCATAGTCTCCCCTGCTACATCATCCCACTCTGATTAGACTCTCTTCACATTTTAGCTGCTATCAGTTTCATCTCTTGTAAGAAAGCTACAAGGCAATCCATCTTCACAGTTTTGTTCATGCCTTGTTCAGGAAAGCACACACCAGTGAGATGAGTGTGAGCTGGTTATATCACACAGAACGTAGCACAAGCTCTGCACCACCAGGCGCTCACCAACCAGGTTTCCCCTTGTCCACTTTTCATCCAGATGGGACAGTTCAATAGAGCATGGGACTGATGACCTTCAATATCAGCAGTTCCTCTCTACAGAGTTCAGTATAAATACAGCAGTTCGCCTCTCTTCTTAATAAAAAGGACTCCTAAAACCATTTTGTACTTATGATCTAGTCCACTTAAGGTTCTTGTAGTTTGAAAAGATAAATAGAAGGAAGGAAATGTCTCTGTTTAGTGCCAGAAGTCCAAACTAAGGCTGGTGAAGGAAATTTGGGATTTCTTAATCCTGTGCTTCACAGGAAACATGAACAAATATTTTCCATTCATGCTTCTTTCAGTCAAGAGTTCTTTTTATCCTCTATGTGTATAGTTGTTCCCACTCAGATATACAAGCATAGAAAAAAATGTATTTTGTGCTGTTTTTATATTCATGATTATCAAAAGTAATATGAAGACATAACACTAAAGGCCTAAAAAAATTGGACCTGCAAAACTTTAAACTTTCTCAAAGAAAACATATTTTCCTTGAGAAAAATGCAGAGCAGGAACTTAATTTTCCCTAAACCAAGGAAAAAGGAACACGATGATCTCTTCAAGGTTTTGCAGTGTCAGAAGCACTACAAATAGAGCAACAGTGGAATCTTTGACCCAGAATCTTCTGGTTCTCTCACTAGCTGATTAACCTTTCCCTAATATCTAATACACATTTCTTATTTTCATTTTCAAATAAGGAAAGACGAGCTGAAACAGTGGTCAGGCATTGGAACAGGCTGCCAGGGAAGCAATTGAGTCACCATCCCTGGAGGTATCTAAAAGTCATGTAGATGTGGCGCTTTGGGACACGGTTCAGTGGTGGACAATGATCTTAGAAGACTTTTCCTACTTAAATGATTCTGTGATTCTGTGATACTGTCTTCTTCAGAACACAGCTGAATCATCTGCAAATGTTGTCAACTGTTTCCCTTCCAGTAGGTAAGCTGAACTGTTGTGTTACTTATTGCTTTGAGGATTTGGAGGAAGAGAGGATGGCAGATTACTTTTTCTTGTTTTTAAGTAGTATTCTGCTGGTGCAAGAGGTAAGAACAGATCATGGGATGTGGGAGATGATAAAATGGTTACTGCTGCCAAATGCTTTGCACCACTAAATCTGTGCTCTCGGCATATCATCCTGAGCGTGAGGCCCCAATTTTCAAGCAAGACATTAAACATGTACATGTGGGAAGGCAAAAGAGAATAACCTAGTCTTTTTCTTTAGCAAGAAAGACTAATAAGAACAAAAATAATATTTTGGCTGATTTTCCTTTTATATGGTTGTATTTTATTTTATTTTAGATTTCTACTTCATGTAGTTGTAGATATAAAAATCTCACAAACAACTGAATTACCCAAAGCATAGAGCATTTAAAAGAATCCCTTAAAAATTGTTTAGACTTAGGTTCTGCCCAGAGATTAAAAAGGCAAATTAAAATCAATGCAGAAATATATAGAATAAAAACAAAATAAACAAGCTGAATGGCCAAAGTGAAAGACGCCCGTGAGGTTAGAAGCTTGAAAATGAAATATCAAATATTTCTAAATTACTCTAATCTTCTAGATGCAAAGAATTCTCCCGGTATTTTTACTAATGAAGCATTTCAGAGGGTAAGTGTTCGGGTTGCTATGGTTAAAATGCAATTTCAGGTTGATGATTAGGTGGCTTGTTTGTGTACGTGGCAAGGGGCACTGGGAGTCGTGTTTACATTTGAAGTTACAGCTTTTGCAGAGCACTTTGTTATAAAGTAAACAGCCTTACTGTGATTTGAAGAATAAAAATCTGTTTGGTTTTGGGGTTTTTTTTAAAGATTATTTTCATACTTCAGCAGCACAAACAGAAATAAATGTTCAGTCTATTCAGCTGCAACACACAAGTCATCACACAAATTACTATCTGCCTGATAGCTCTCCGTAAAATACCTGTGGAATAAATATCACATTCATTCCCATAAGTGTACAGAAGGGTCTTCTCAAAAGAAAGATGGGAACCTGGGGAAAACTTGCAATATCTCAAAAGACAATAAGATAGCACTAGCCAAAGACTAACAGTAAGGCCACAGTTTTCCTTTACTTCACTTGCAAATTTTTTAGATTCATTTACTCCCAGTTGGAGGATGAACCAGTAGTTAGGTGCTAAAATGTTTATATATTTCACCACTAAACGGAATCAGTACGACTGGTCAAGAAATGTAGACTGTTAATACAAAAAATGTTTGAAGGAATATGAGGGTCTCGATGAATTTTTCGAGGAAGTTATGGTATATGCGACTTGCAGTGCAATAATACATAGCAGTTATTGCAGTACGATAATATACAACACATAATTTTGAGAATAGCATTGTTATGACTAATGTTGCAACAGTCACCTCCAGGTATTGATTACAACATGATGTTTGCTATTTCATATTCCAACATATTGCCTCCTATCCTTAAATGTAAATATTTTCCTTACTAAATTGAAACATGTGATATTAAAATGATATAACTCATTGTATGAAAACTGAACTTTTTCAAACGAGCAAAATGTTCAGATTTCTTCTTATTTCAATCCAGCATAGTGCATGGGAGAAATGTCTTTTTTTAGATTTTATTAGTTAGCAGCTGATTAAAAAACACACTTGGTTTTGAAATAAAGTATGGACATATGGTGCAGCTGGGCATTTACCTGGACTACGATGTTTTAAGCAGCAGCATGTTCTTAGAGATGTGTTGAACAAAAAAATAACAGAAGGAGAAAAAACAATCTAGATTTCTGGCTTGTATGGTCATTGTATCCAAAATATGACCAATCCTCATTCTCGTTATTATAATGTGCAGACTGGTATTACTTTGCTAGAACTTCACATTACATAGAAAAGCAGAGACTACTTAAAGTACACTGAAATGTGTTTATGTTAGACACTAGGCACATATCAAAACATCTCCCTCTGTTCCCATGTCCTATATTTCCTTTGCTTAAGACTATCTATTATTTCCCTATCTATACGCAAGATTTGTATGTAAATGTTTATGGAGATTAAATTATTTTTTCCCATAGCGATAAATCATCCAGCTTACCTCAAGATGTTGGTTACATATTTGTTACTTACAAACCCCTGCATTTATAGAATGTAATACCAGAGTACAAGTATTTGTACCAGGGGTCATGGCTCATATTCTGTTCTTAAACACTTTTAAACTTAATGGCTTAGACAAACACAAGAATTACCTAGACCAGGACAGCGTATGGTGACTTTGCAATACTGTTTATGGATCTCAATATGGAGTTAATACATTCTCCTTTCCAACATTCTAGCAATAGCTTTACAGAATTACACAAGGTAACAAAAAGAGTGTCTAGCCATATGCTAGCAAAAAACACCCCACTTGAAAGAGGCGTCCCTGTCATTCTGCTAAATGGCTCAAAGACACAGTCTGTTTTTCCTACAAGCAGAATCCTGACTGATACCTGATGTTAAAACAAAACAAAACAAAAAAAAAGGAGTGCTTTGTTCCTTATTTATAAAAAACATATAGGTATGTTCATGTGCAGGCATAGCATAAACTTAACGCATAAAATTGATAGGCCATGTAGAGTTTCTTACAATAAAACCAGAAGCAATTACCACCTCCCCCTTTTATCCAATTGAGAAACATTCCCTTTTTCTGACAGAATTACCTCCAGAAAGAAAAATCACGTTTGGTTTTTCATGCTCAGGATTTCCAAACTGCAGTTCCTTGCTGAGACTGGCAGACGTCCATTATGGTTTGCAAGGCAAATATTGGGATACACCATGGAAACAAACCCCAGAGCAATTCCCAAAACCTTCACCACTGTCTGGTCCGGATACAGACACACAGACTAGTCCAGATAAGAGAATTTTGCCTAATCCACTGGCAACAACATAATTGTACATACAATCCCACCACTCAAATGTCTTCACCTTCTATTGAGAACTGTGAGTTATATCTACACTATGTAAGAGTTTCAGGGATCTCAAATGATAAAATCTCAGATCAAGCAGGAAGATGAAGTAGTCTCCATCCAAGCATTAGTTACACACATGCAGTAGTTAATGAATATAGACATTTTTTTCTCTTTAGTTATGGGTCATCTAATTTCAGTTTAGATACAGCTCACAATTTATTATCCACTATGTAAAGTGCTGGGAATTGAGTTGTCCTAACTTAAAAAAATCCCAGACAGTGCAAACACAGGAGAGCGATAAACTGAATGTCAGTGGTTAAATCAATAATTTATATAAAAAAGTTAGAGGTGAACTGCAAATCTTTTTATATATTCCTCAAACTTCAGCAGCAGATGTTGAGCTGGAAGATAAAGTTGGGCATTCAGCACAAATGAAATGCAAACTCTACTGGTTGTTAGGTCCCACCACATCCATTCTGTTAAACTTTCTGCCACCAGTTCTTCAGTGATGCCCCTCTATACATTAAAGTGTTATTATTACTTCAGTAGTGACACCAGCCTGAAGCACAAAAGTGACCTTTAGAAGTAGAGAGGTCATATAAGTGACACTTTTTAATATTTAATAAAGTCTTAGAATATATTTTTATACACTCATAATATTGAAGACATAAAAAGTGATTTTTAAACCAGTCAACTGAAGAAATAAAAAATAAGGTTTAAATTTGTCAAAAAAATTATTTACAATTGGAGATACAGAAAGTTTTTAAATATATATTTTATAACTGATATAATAGAATGTCATTAGAAGAGAAACTGACTACAAACATAATTTATTTCGGAACTTGAAAGAGTCATGGATATTCTCAAAATATTATTGCAGTTCTCTTATCCTCTATTGCACCTAAAGTAATTGTATGTGTATAGTCATTCTTTATTAAGTTTGTAGCACATCATAAAATCTTAGATGCATATGTACATTCTCTGATTAAGTTGTTAATATTCATCATGAGAGTTAAAAACTATCCTTAGAATATCATACACCCCATAATAAGCAGCCGGTGTGATTACTTGTCTAAGCAGAGTCTGACTAAGTGATAGTTCCATGATCATACTCTTAATTTTCTCATTTTGAGTTCATATTCCACCTTTATTCCACGATCTCCTCTAAGAATACATCTCTTTTAAGCTAGGAACTTCCAACCCTCCCCAGAAATCATCTTAGAATTAATCACAGCTAAGAGACACTTAAAAGGAGCTGTAGCTGTGAAATAACAATATTTGGTATTTAATTGACCCATGACAGTAAGACTTTGTTAAAGCTGACTCCATAAAAAGCTGGTTTCAAAGGACCATGGAAAGCAGATGGATTCTGGGAAGGAATTAAGTGTCTGCTGGTAGGGGGGTGATGGTTTGCTTCATTAATAAAATGTGAACAGCAGGAGGACACTAATGAATAGGCACCCTAGAACTGGCATACCAAATTTATTTCATCAGGCGTGCACATTCACACACTCTCAAAATGAAAAAGCCCCTCACCTACCCAGTGCAGTTTCACTATACTGAAAAGCTGAAGGAGTCTACAAAGGGATTCTTCTAATAGCAATGTAAATGTTGACTGCATGATAACTGTGAAAATCCTGGAAAGACCTCTGAGTGCTAGGCAGCTTTCCCCAACAGGTGGTCCAGCTTTTATGGCGTGTTTCTTCTCAGGCTTAGCTTTCCCAAAATTATCTCTCAGTACACTGATAGCCTGTGCAGTATAAAAGACATTTTGCTGTTTTCCTATGGGCATTCATGACTCTTGATGGAATGTGACAACAGCACACAAGGAAACTGCAGCAAATTTACAAATTCCATGCAGCAGTTACTTAGGTATCCAGCCTCAAAGACAGCACTGCTCTCTACTCCTGTCAAGCAGAAAAACTTTTGGTCATGATTGAAGAGCTCTGACTCGATGAAATACTCAGCCATAATGATGGTTGTGTGTGACAGATCTTTACTGCGGATTGTAAAGACCAATAAAATTTTATTTAATTAGCCTGTACAAGGCTTAAGACTTAGATATATAGATCATGTCATACACTCTCAGAAGGGAGTACAGAAATACCAAATTAGTGTTCAGCCGTGACAAAATGCCTGAGAAGCACTTACAGAGAAAGACAAAATTATATGGGAGGGATTCACTGACCACCAGTGGGAAAACTTCTGCAAAATGAGTGACATTGTTTTTAACACACGTTAAGTAACATATTTAGTATTGGATATTTATTCAAAAAGTGTCACTTAGATTAACTCTTTCCTTTGGTATACAGTTGTTTCTTGAAGGCTTATCATCTGCTACAATGGTCAAACCCCATTCCCGCCAACTCTGAGATCTCAGGGGTTCATTTATCATTTAAGTTGGGACACTGTGGTCCAACCCTGCAAGTAAGTGGAAGGTTTTCTTAGCTACAACAACATCATACTCCTGAAGAGTCAATTTGGCACCTAAACAGTTAGCAACAAGTTGAATACAGTAGGAAAAGATTGCCCAGTATCTTAGTGGAATGAAAAGACATTGGAAAACCCTCTGGGTTCTGCTTCCACGTCAGAAGATTGCAGCCTATCCTAGGAACCTCCTTACTCTTGGAACTGGCTTTGCCAGACGAATGCTTAAGGCATAAACATGCAATTGGTGCTTTTTGTGCCACTGCGTGTTCATGGCTTCCTCACTGCTTCCTCATAAAACTCCTATGGGACAAATTTCAGTGGTGTCTGAGTAGTGTGAGAATCACTGACCAGTTTTTGTTCTTTGAATGAATTAATGTATTCATATGAGAGATGTGGGATTAGTCAAAAAGTCTCTGGGTTTGCTATGAAAAGGAAACTACTTAAAAGGATCTCTTCTATCTAAACATAGTAAGGAAAGATCATTAATGTTGTGTGAGTGGGTCTGTGTTTTCTAATTTTTTGGGTTGGTTTGGTTTGTGGTTTTTTTCTGGGCACCTACATACTTTCCTGGTGGCATTTTTTTTTTTAAAGTAGGCTACTCTAATATTAGTTATATTACATCTTATTTTCTTTCAGCATTGTTTATGCACTTCATAACATTACAGATATCACAGTCCAAGGTGCAAAGAAAGCAGAAAGATGTTTACTGTAGTTTTCTTAAGCAGTTCTCTTTCAGATCTCTTCGATGTATTTAAAGGAATTGAACAATTCCTCTCTAGTGTTGTCCCATCCAAAATGCTTGTGGTATAAAGACTCAAACCTGTGAATTTAAACTACTCTGATTTCAGAGGCAGAGTTTAGAGAATATATTTTCATAGAGTACCAAGCATATTTCTGCTTCTTCTGCAGAACTAATGGTAATGGTAAGCTGCTCCTTGCTAGAAGCTAGAAGAGGGATAAAGGAGCAGCTAAGACACTCATTTTTACATTTATCAACTGTTTATTGATATATTTCGCAGTTTTCACTCAGCTGTATTAATAAGCCTCTAAGAAATTATTACTTTGTCCTATACGGGAAAGTATTTATTGCCCTATAGGAAAATAGATGTGCTATGTTCCTTGGAGTTTGGAAGCTGGAGCAGTAATAAAACATGTATTTTCTCTAGAAGTACTGCCATTTCCGAAAGAAGGCCTAAGACAGAGAAAAAGCCTGAAACACGACTGCTGCAATTTAAAGCAAAAGGCCAAAGAGTTAAAGCATTGAAAGCAAATTATTCTTTGAAGTACAAAGAAATGGCATTTTCCCTCTATAAATTATTTGAAGCAAAATACCACAGCAATCTTCTTACTTGAAATTCACTGTAACATTTTAACACCACTTTATTAACTTAGGCACCCTTTGCTCTCCTGCTCATCTCGGAAGATTGGTGGTTAGGATGTAGAAAATGAACATACCCTGTGTATCCCAACCTTGTTTTCTCCAGTCCTTTTCCTTGCTGAGGCAGGATGGACTGTCACCTTAGTCCGGGGCCCTTTAGAGGCAATGGAGACGGAAGCTAGTCTTGGTCACACTCCCTGTTCTCTGTAGTGGTACTTGTGAGTTAGAGGAAACACCAGGTGCAGTTATTGGCTTTTGGCTCTACTGCTAATACAACCATTACTATTAATGTCTTTAGAATTATTTATTTCAAGTAAAAATATGTTACTTGGATCTTGTAAATACTTTTTTTTTCAATATTAAAAAGGCAACATTCTGGAAAGAGCTTTAAAAATCGCCAGTCATTACACGACAGCCGTAATCCCAGATTTTTGTCCTCTTTTCCTCTCTCTTTAAAAGTCTTGTGCGTGATTTTATAGGAAAGATTTCCACTTGCATTAGAAAGAAAAAAATCTGAATTGTCTTCAGAAACATAATTTTATATTTCTTCTTCCATCATTTGTCACACAAACAAATGCAGATAGAAGAGCTTAGAATTGGGTTTGTTAAAAAATTTATCTCTTACATTCTAGAAAAAAAATATTTAGAAATGATTACTTGACATTGAAAAGAATTCTTATGGCTTAGATTAGCAAGCTCTAAACTAAAATATAAGAACATTCAATATACAAAAAGAACACAGTAATTTCTAAATGCAGAATAATTGTACTTAAGATATTTAAATAAAATTATACAGGTTAGATGTACATATGTAGAATACTTTAAAAACCCTTTCATTTGGCATATATATTAATGTGTGTGATATTAATGCAGTTTCAACTCTACGTGATGAGTAAGAAGTAGTTTCCTTGGATACATACAGTCCCAAATCCTGTCAAAATAGAACTTTTTGGAGATATTTATAGATCTGAAGTGAATGTGTATATGACTGTTTTGGAGAACTCATAGTAATGATCTGACATATTGCCCATTGCCTCTAATCCTTCCACTGATTTCCTCCGAGAAAAGTCAGGCTCCAGCTCCTCCACACGGCCCCATTAGGCAGCTGTACACAGAATTCCTCTTCCTCTTCTCCAAGGTGAAGGACCCCAGCTCACAACCTCTCCCCATACACCTCGTGCTGCAGTCTCCCATTATCCCAGTGACTCTACACAAGCCTCACTCTGGTGTATCTCTATTTATCTTGCACTGGTGAGCCCACACTGGATCCAGTGTTGAGCAGAGAGGTAGGATCCTCTCCCTCAGCCCTCCTAATACAGCTCAGAATGCCTTTGACCTTCTCTACTGCAAGGGCATGCTGATGATTCCCCTTCAACTTGCTTTTCACAAGGACAGACCTGGGGTTTTTTACTGCCAAGCTGCTTTGCAGCTATTTGGCCCTCCACCTGGTCTGAAAATGGGGTCCCTCATTCCATCTACAGGACTTGGCACTTGGATCTGTTGTGCTCCTGTCAGACCACTTTCTCATTATTGTTTGGCTGCTTTGAGTAGCAGCCCTGCTTTCCATTGTGCAGCCATCCCACAATCTGGTATCACCTGAAAACCTTCTCGGATACTCCATCCTCTTTATGATGTTGTTAATAAGGATGTGGCATGGTCCCTGCTGCAGTATGAGATCCTGAGGCATGACACTGATAACTGCATACCAGGTGAACTTTGCACCACTGACCACTGCCCTTTCAGCCTCCTGGTCCAGTCCATTTTTCACCTACCTTGTCACCCACCTTGATTGGAAGTTGCTTCATGTTACCAAAAATATGTTTAAGTTCAACAACTAGCAAAGATTTTTCCTTTTAAAGTGGTGAAGATCCCCCAAATCTCCATATCCCTGTTCCTGTGATAAAATCCAAACATGATGCACTGAAATCCCTAGGGATTCCTCATGACTGACAGAGAGTCTTAACGATAATAAGGTTCTTCAGGATCATTTGAAATAGATGCTACTATCTAAATATAAATGTACTATCATTATTTCAATGGGCAATCACTGAAGTAAACAGCAACATTTCTATCAATGTGAAGAGCTCCACTGCAGACAGGTGCACATATATTTGCATGCATCTGGAGCACCAGGCACTGGCACACTGTTTGGATTCAATGGAAAGCCAGAAATAGAGGATTTTCAGCATGCAGTTTTCAAACACTTCAAACTATGTTATGCCTTGAGAAAACATAAAGGCACTTTTGTTCTTGCTGCAGAATGAAGAAAGGAAAACAAGCTACTTCTGATTTACCCATTCAAAGAAACAATGGTCTTATAACCTGAAAATGGTCTTATAACCTGAAAACATCTTTCCATCTAGATGTATAAGCATTCCAAAGGCCAAACAGATGGGCATGCAGGAAAATGCTCATCAAAATAAATGAATAAACAAATTATTAATCTTGTACAGTAGAAAATTAGTGAAGACAGTAAAGACATCAGAGATGTCTCCAAATCTTTTCCACCATAATCTCAATAAAACACTCAAATTCCAAGCACCCACACTGGAAGACCTGATTTTACAAAGCTATTCCCAGCAGGGGTTGTAGCTGTTTTGAGTTTCTTCACACAAACACGCTCACTTTGAGGTTGGAAATCCTCACTTGTACCCCAGTTTCTCTGTGTTCCAAAACATGAGTTTCTTTGCTGAACAATTACATCAGTTCATACAAAATGATGAAAAGATTTCCAAGTTCAGCTGATTTTACCTACAAAGATAAGGCTGCAGGGAACTGCATGAAAGCAGGGAACTGAATGTCATGGACAGATGTCCATATGTCATATGGACAGAACATCACTGAATGTGCTCACTTGCATTAATGCCACAGCAAAGCTCATGCAAGACTGCTTATATTGTGAAGGCATGGAGAAATGTCCTTTTTACACCCCTGAGCCAAGCATTTGAGTCACTACAGATGACAAAAGTTATCATTAAAACAATTCATTCTGATCTGTAAGCTACAGTATACTATTAAGTATGTAAGATGATTTACTTTTTATCAGATAAGTGAGATAAATGAATGCTACAACAAACAGATTTTAAACAGAATTTCTGTGGTGTTTGTGTATTCAGGCATCCATCATATCTTTTTCCAAAAATGTGCAGTAAGAATGGCAAGAAACAGGGAGAAGGTACGAACTTGGAATGGTACTCAGACTTGACATTTGTAAACAGCAAAAATTTCGAATTTCTGGAGCAGACAGGAACTTTGTTTTGCCTGAGTAATTTTTTTTTCCTTTACAATCCCAAAGAAAGTGTCAGGGATCTAGTAGAGAATGACTTTCCTTATGGTATTCTTGCTGGTATGTGAAACTGCACTATATCATAAATCGCAAATATGCAACGAAGCTCCTAATTTATTTGCATTTATGTTCAGCCCTTAAGGGACTTACTGATACCAAATGCTATAAAACACACCATTATTGTCTCGGAAAGAAATTCCTGCCTTGCCTGCAGTGATAAAAGACAAGACTACCATCCTCTAATGACATAAATTATTTCCCAGGTGGATCATAGCAGATTCTACATTCAGAACATAGATCATATTACTTTCATATTAAAGAGCATATAATTTTTAACAAATAAATCCATATGTGCATATTGATCTTTCATTATGAACAGAGCCAGGGGAAAAAGTCACAGAGATGTAGATTCTGAATTTGTACAATGGATTACTAGGAAACTTCAACAATATGCATTGATTTTTTTCTAAAACATGGATAAAATTAATCAGCACAATGACAATAAGAAGCAAGATGCCAAGTTGTTCAAAAGAGTAAATGCAAACAGTTTGTTTAAAATCAAAAGCTGTTCCCTTCATGTCAAAAATTCTGAAGTTAGTTTTCACAGTCTTCTATAAAGAGAAGAAATGTTTCAATACAAATTATTTTTGCATCAAAATCAGATTTAATACAGTTAAATTTTAATTTTAATCTGTTAATTTTTGGATATGACATGTATTTTATGCCTCAATGTGGTAAAAATATTAAGGAAAAATAATAATCACACTAAAATAATTTGACCCTTAAATTAAGAAAAAAACCCCACCAAACAACTATCAGAACTCTTTGTTTTGTGAAAAATGTGAACTATCAGTTTTCTCTTCCAATCTAGAACTTATTATTTAGATGTTAGAATTCCTGATAAAATGGAAATTCTATTCTCAATTTACGGTACTGTTACACCCCAGTCACACAAACCTTGGGCTAAACCAAGGCTCTTTTGCTCTGGGTAATCCCAACCAAATATTCTCAAGAGGTAAAAGCACACAAAAGTTTACTAGCAAACTATAGAAAATTATGGAACATTGTAAAAGAGTAAATACTATGTAACATCACTTATCCCAGCACAGACTTAGACCACTGAACACAGAAAACCTTCAAACCATTCAATGCTACGTTCTGTGAGAAGAGACTTGAAAGAAGAAAGGGAGAAAAACAGAAAGATAGGAAAGATATAGAAAGACAGACACAGCTACCAGCTTCCGGGTTCCGGTGATGTAAAGCTCCAAGACAAAGGGAGGGTTCAAGGACAATTTGCTTGCCTCATGGTGACCCTTCTTAAACTTTTCTGGCCTATCCCGGGCCTTCCTCCCAGGTGGGACTTTGGTCTCTCAGCCACCCAGGGGTGGGTTAGGTGACACTGGGGGACTGCCTCCAGTGTGCCATGACTGACAGACGCTGTGGGGCTGGGGGGTGGGAGGGTAGGGCACCACCTCACCAGAGCAAAGCCTGAGCCACCCCCCACCACACATTCCAAGCCCCCAAGATGTCTCGAAACAGATCACCTTTTTCAGTTTCTGACAGGCACCTGAGAAAAAAGCCAGTACAGCAAAATCTTCCTAAGCTTACTCAGCACAAACGTGTGGCACGGTAGAAATTTTGTTCTTCCTTACCATCTTGCTGGTTTCATTGCACAGCCACAAAATTTTACCTCATCTTGCAAAGATGGCAAGATTGAATAAAATGATCCTTTCCTGACAAAGTTGCCATAAAATTCTATACAGTTACCAAAGAAATTACTTTCCCGCTTGAAACCATCATCAGAAAAAGTGTTTGACAAGATGAATTGCATCAAATCTGTGAAAAATGGCCATATTACGCTCTGCTCAGAGATTTGCATTGATTGTATGCTGTGGTATCTGGCCTGGACACTTGAGGGGGGAAATCTGTGTGGGGCTGTTATTATGTGCAATGTGTGTTTTGTTCCGGGACAGCTGCAGGTCCTTTATGTCAGATCTGCTGCAACTCTTGATGAGATTGACAGCTGCCTAAATAGCACACTGAAGATAAGTACTCATTTTTTTTGTCTTTCATATTCCAGTAAATAAATAAAACCCACCAATCATAACAGAAGCCCTGAACCTAGCTAGAAGAACATGAATGGGAAAACGTTAATTGATTGACTGGGGGAATGATCAGGTCTCAGCAGAGCCAACTGGTACAATCCCAGAGAGGACACTAAATAAAACACCTGCATAGAGCTTATTTCAGCATATCTCTGATAGTGAAGATTTAACCTCAGTTTCCATGGTCATTTGGTCTTCGAAAGAAGTAATAAAATTGGATGTCCAGATGCAATCAGGAAAAAAATAACAAAACCCATCATACTTAATATCTCCATTACTCTTTTGATTAGAAGATGTGCCTTAATACTCCTTTTTACACAATTAAAGGCTTCAGCTCACTATGCATTATAAACACTCCATAGTAGATTAAAATTATTATAGCTATTAAGACTTTTAAAATCATTATGCAAATTCTCTTTTAACTATAAAACTATTTCATACAACTAGAAGCCAGGAAAGATGAGATTAGTTTAAGGAAAGTATACAATTTTTAAATTTCTTTTACGTGCAGCCTGTAGCACAATGTATGTTCTATTCTTAGTTCAGATGTCAATGTTTTAATCAAGGCCAAGACGACTGCAGAAAACAAGCATCATATCAAGCAATATTTTTTGAGATAGCCTGAGAAAGAAACTGAATTTAAAATCCTGACTACTCCTAATTAATCACGTAAACAATAAATGCAGCTATATGCTCTAAACCATACACTTTTGCTACTAATTCTCAGTGCACAGTCAGATAAAAGTTATTTATTTGTTTCAAAAGGCCAGCAAATACAACGTTCCTCTTTTTGCAGTGCCGATTATTTTATGCCCATCTATCACACGGATTTAAGGTGCTCAGAGGCCCTGTTTCAGAAAAGAGCAAGCAAAAAACTGTTTCCAAGGCTCACTAAAAGCTGCTCAGTGTCTTTTAGGAATCATGGAGCCCTTGGCAACAGGGGCTACGTCAAACCTTGTGCAATGGTCAGAAAATCAACAAACTAACTTTAGGGGGCTTAAACAAAAATAAAAGGCACCACTGTTACCTCATTCATAAACCAGAAATTAGTCACCTACATTGACCTAATTAGTATTTGTTTACATTCAATTTTTAAAAATCTGAATTATTAGCTCCAGCACATGAAAACCACCTAAAAATAATACGAATATTGCCTTAACCATGATAAAAGCAGTTTTCCCTCTCACTGGGTAGTTATTTGGTCAAGCACAGAAGTTATTCTTGCTGTAATAAATTGGCATTACCACTTCCAAGAGATGGTAACATTCCTTGTGCTGGCTGCTGTCACATCTAAATTCCACTCTGCAATTTAGCTGGCCAGTTGCCCTCACTAAATGTGCATAACACTAGCCCCAAAAAGTGAAGTTTATCATTACTTTAACTGTAATTACATTCAGTCTGATTTTCTTCGCTTTAGTCACCCATGTCTTTGTGAATCTCATTTTCCAGAAACCTAAACATTATATTTTGGTTTCATAATTATTTTTTTTTCACATTGCCACAAGGATTTTTTTTTTTCAAGTACCTGTCTAATGTGTGTGCTTCCTCTGTAGGGGCATGGCCATCCTTAAACGAAGACAATGGAAAATTCCTACCATGTCCTGGAGATTCACAAGGTCTGCTTGGAGACAGGGAACTGGATGCCTGCTCAAGGACAGCACTAGTGTTAGTCAGGCAAGTAGCCTAGCAACAGAAAAGTAGTAAGATGAGTATCTGCATCTTTAGGGAATCTACAACAGGCTTTTTACATTCTGAAACACTTCAGAAAGCCAATTTTGCCCTGCTGCTGGAGATCATTAAGGACATTGTTAGTAATTCTGACTGAACGAATGGGGAGGCTTTGGTTCATTTCTAGAACCAAGAGGTATTTTCCTAAACTCGGAGAGAAAATTAGAATTTTCAAATTGTATCTCATTGAACAAGAAAAGTTGGGATTTTCTTCTGAGAAAAAACCCAAAATATCCCAATCTTTTAACTCTTCCCAGCATCAGAAGTGAAATCTCAAAGCAAAACACGACAGTATGTACTTTTCACTTAAATTCTTCCAACTCTCTCCATGTAATAAAGAGAACTTAGTGAATGAGAATCCCTTTGACCCACATCCTTGGCTTCTTCCTGACAGAAGGGATGTCACCCCAGATACATTTCTTAACAAGTCTACACTCTCCTATGAAGACAAGATGAAAAAGTTGGGGTTGTTCAGCCTGGGGAATATAAGGCTTCTTACAGCATCCTTCCAGTACTTAAAGAGAGCCTAAAAGAAAGCTACTACAAAGGCATGTAGTAACAGGATGAGGAGTAAATAGCTTTAAATTGAAAGAGGGTAGGTTTAGATCAAATATTAGGAAGAAATTAATTACTGCAGGGGTGGTGAGACACTGGAATAAGTTGCCCAGAGAAGTCGTGGATGCTTCCTCCCTGGAAGTGTTTAAGGCCAGGTTGAATGAAGCTCTGAGCAACCTGGTCTAGTGGAAGATGGCCCTGCTCATGGCAGAGGAGTTGGAAGTGATGATCTTTAAGATTCATTTCAGCCCAAACCATTTGGATTCTCTGAATCTATGATAGGTGAAAGCTGCTTCTCAGTCTCTGAAGAGCAGTATGCGCACCTCTTGGAGGCGATGGCCCCGCTGTTGCTGAAGAGAAAGTCCAAATGTATAACAAGCAGTAAGCAAGAGAGATGAGCACCAGCTAATGCAAGGCTGGCTAAACACCTTCCTTTCAGTGCAGAAGGATGGGAATCAGTAAAAACAAGATTCTGTTCTAGCAAAAAATATTATCTGTTGGACTATGCAGCAGTAATGGCAGCTAACTCTTAGATCACAGCCCAAGATGACATACCTCCCTCCAGTCCAAAAGGGAAAGTGACTTATTGCTTCTGTCTTGACAGCATCCATGGTATTTTTACCTGGTGCTGCCTTTAAGTAGAGATGCTGTCTTGAACCAGCACAGATAATGGGTTCAGCTTCAGGGCAACAGAATTATTTCTGTTCTGATAAAAGCCTGGTACTCCTACATCTGAGGTTTATGAATGCCAGCATGTCTACCTCTGGATGCTTCAGGGATTGTGGAGACAGCAGGTTGCACGATTTGCATCACGGATGTCTCAGTAATGGCATGCTGTTACTACCTGAGGGACGTCTTGGTTCTTTGTTTAGCGAAGAGTCTGTTCTATACTTCATTAAAATGCAGGAGGATAAAATTAAGTTTGCTGAGGATTTAGTGAAGCTGTGCTGCTTCTCAAACAGGCAACTGTAAAGAGCCACGTACTGCTGCCACCGACACTGCTGCATTTAAGTCTTCTGCTCTTGATCCAGCTCTCACAACTTGCACATCTTCTGGTCCCTGGCTGTCACTCAGCAGCTGTTACATGCCAGCTCGATGTGCCTGCAGCTCCTCACACAGCAGAAGACTGCCTACTACATTTTGGTGAAAGAGGTACCG
This sequence comes from Falcunculus frontatus, assembly GCA_013398115.1. NCBI lineage: Eukaryota > Metazoa > Chordata > Aves > Passeriformes > Falcunculus > Falcunculus frontatus. Next base: position 879,228 of record VZRV01007042.1, read on the forward strand.
CAACGGATCTGCTGGCTGAGAGAAGCTCAGTCATGTGAAGTTGAGTAGGGAGAAGCCATGTAGAAAGTGAAGTCTTCTACACAGAGAAATGCCTTGTGTCAACATGTACTTCGTTGTACATCCAAGAAGTACACGTACAGTTGTGGGCTTTTATGACTCCTGCTTTTGCCTGATCTGAAAAAAGTGAAAAATCTGCAAAGCAAAACTTTTGAACTAAGCTAATAAAATCATGAAAGGCAGTGTTAGTGGGAAAATTAACTCTACTGAACTTCCTGCCTACTCGCTTTTCTCATGAGCTAACATTTTATAGCGCACGTTCGCTGTGATTGTTTTGTAGGACCCTATGGCATAACCACTCTGGGACAGTTTTCTGTACCTGCACAAATCACAGAATTGTTGCAATGCTTCTAGCTCTGCAGTGGAAAGGGTCCAAAACCCAGGAGAACGACTACCTGTCCCTACCAGGGAGTGGCCTGGCGTGGTGAGAGTTGTTGATGAACTGCGTAATGGGTTGGGTCACTGCCTAATCTCTTCCCAGTTTATGTGGCCAAATGAAGTCCCAGTAGAGGTGAAGGGACCAAGATTTTTATCTCTGCTTAGGAATAGGTATGAGTAATAACATCCTCTCCAGATCTAAAAATAATCAAGCACCGTCCCTTAGTAACTTGTGTATCTGGACAGTAACCTGCAGCTGTAGGGACTCGAGAAAAGCAATTGAATGTACTGTTGGACTAAAGGAAGATGCTCTAAACTTCTGTTCCTCCACGAGTATCATTACTTCCTGAACCTGAAATAGTCAACTGAGCTTTGTGATCCTTTGCAGACCAATTATTTGCCTATAGAAAAACAACATTTTTCTGTTACTCAGGTTCATTTTGTAGAATTTCTATGATAGTTCTTTTACTGAATATGCATGTGGAAGAAGGAAACCTGCTTATTTTTCTCTTTCTAGAATGTCCCATACAAAGAACATGCTTGTGAGCAGCCATCTGCTGTGATATTCCAGCACAACTAGTTCAGTTCTTAGATCTTTTTTAAGTCAAAGATATTGATACTTGAAGAAGAACAACTGTATAAGATGGAGCTCTTTTAAATTTATTTTTCTTTTTTGGCAGGGTGGAGCTCAACTTACATAAACTGTGTTTTCCAGTCCATTTGGATGTCGGAGAACAAGCTAAGGCTTTGTGGTGCTGAGTTAGATTGATGAGGGGCTGATGGCTATCTCTTAAAAACACAGTGGCACAGACCCACTGACTCCTGTGCCAGCAGATGGAGACAGAAGTTCAAGAGCTATTATCATCTGTTTCATGCATGAAAGATGCAATATACCCTCCTCTTGGATCAGACACAGGCACTACGTGAATAGGCACCGTATCAGCAATCAAACCCTGAAAAGTTAAAATACGTCTGCAACTGACTGAGCTAAGCCAAGTGTCAAACGACATGGCTACACCAAGGAATAAACACACCTGGTAACAAAATTCACAGCATCAAATCAAACCAAAGAGACAAAGCCAAAGTTAAACTGGGCATTTGAAATGAAACTAACTTGTAAAAGTGAGGTAAAGCAAAACAATCCACTTTGTTCTTGTTCACATTAGACAAAATACTCACTGAATATGACGTTATTTAATCGTAATACTGAACTTGAACATATCAGTACTTTTTAAAAATAAATGGAGTTTATCAGCCTTATTCTCTCACAAACTTTGTTCATTGGGAACTACTTGAGTACTAATCCTTGTTGTTATTTCAGGTAGTCAGTCTGAGCACTACAGCTTGATCTGTGGCCACTGAATTGCACAAGATGACTTTTCTGGACATGGAATAAATCTGCATGTAGCCTTGCAAGTGGGAGACTTATAATCCAGCACATCTCAGCAAGTTGACATCAGTCTTTTAAAATAATTCTCCTGGTTCACCCTTGTCTGAACTAACTACTGCTATTGATTAGCAAGCATGTTTAATATTCTTCTGAAACTAAAATAAATGAGGCAGTTCAATAAATAAAGCAATTTCATGCCATGATGACATTGCAAATAAGAAAAAAAATCTAATTATGTGTGTGACTGTGAGAGAAGGTATGTTAACAGCCTTGACATGCTCGCATATATCATAAAGCAAGCCCTTCTAGTCTTATCTCATCATGCAAATGCAGACATGAAGAATGAGACTGTAAATTATTGACTGAAGAACTTCATGACTTACACCAGGGCTGATCAGAGTTACTAATTCACAAGTTTTGCAGGTTAAACTCTTTTATACTGATCGCTACATGCAATTTATCATGTTTATAATAGGGTAACATTGACAATTCATACTTAATCTATGATCAGGTATACCTACAAGAACATTATTACAACATTTGTATCTTTTCCATCCCACTCTTGTTCAGCTGGTTATTTCTATCTAAATGCAATATCATGCACTTACTGAAGTAGCAATATTGTGTTTTCAGATCATGTCTCCTATTTGTAAAGATACTTTTGGAAGTAAAACCTTTAGAAAATTTTGACAGGTTTCCTAGGATGGTGTCAGCAGCACATGTGAGAAGCATGCCCGCATACTCTATTTCTTCACTTGTGCCGTTAAAAAAAAATATTGAATAGCACTGTAATCTGAAGAGATACTACTGAGCTTCCACCCATTTTGATGGTGAAAGGTTGATAACTCCTATGTGGGAGCAGTTTTCTGGCCAGTTTTACACAGGGACCTTAGAGCAGATTGAAAAAGATTAGGACTATCAAAAAATTTACAGTAACATTATGGGAGAGAAACCCCCTAGGGAATATTAAGGGGTTTTATCTGATGCTTTTTCACGCACACAAGCCCTGTCAGCGTCCCATAGCATAACAGAATAATTAGGGTGCTTTTCATTCTTGCAAATATGGGGTGTTAATCTTCTCCTTCTCATATTCTACACAACTACAGATGGGTGAGGGTTTTGCCTTTTTCAAAATTCACAGATGCAGAACATGCCACGGGATGGAGAAACATTGTTCCTTTTAAAGCTGCAGTTATTGTCCCATGCACACAGGACACAGATAAGTGCACAAAAGTACATGTTGGTATTTCATGTTAGTTGTGTAATTTGCATATTCTTCTGATAATGAAAAAACTGGCTTGCCTAATTAATCTAAGCGAGGTAAATCATTACTGATTCCAAAACATTATCCCCCTCCATGATGGATTTAAGTAATTTTTGTGGTCTTGAGTATATTGTTGAATTTGAAAATTGTTAAAAGTATTTCATACACTTCAAACATGTTTCACTTCAAACATGAAATGCTAATTTTGGCCTGGATTTCAGTTTAGTTATTGTCCTTTCATGTAATGTTGGGTATTAACAGCAGTAGGATTCTAATTTATATGTCCTCTCAGGGTGGAAAATTTTTCTTTCTTTTCATAAGAACATCTGAAACACTTATTTTAAATTAATATGTGTTAAAATCTCACCATAAAAACAAAAATGCAAAACATATGTGCTTACTAGGAGCCAAAGATTTCTTAGAATTGCTCTTCCATGCAGATTGTAAGGTGACAATGGCGTAATAGATCAGTGAAGAGTAAGTTCATTGATGAATTACATAAATATTTGGCCTTAAGCATTCTGATAAAGTGATATCATCCTGATTATCCATGTCTGATCACCTGAAGATAACAAGATTACTAATTAATGCAGTCCTCTTCTAAGCTTCTACACTATGTTTCTAGTCCTGAATATCTGAGTAGGAAGCATACTAGCAGGTCTTCACTCAGTCTTTATTCAATGTTTTTATTCAAATGTCATCCACATTTGGCACAGAAAGCAGATGGATAGATAGTAGGAAATTTAGAAACCTGCTATGATTTTCTTTCAGGATGCCAGCCGGGTTTCTTCAAAACAAGGGTCTTTCTACAAGCAGGTTGATTTCTTCTTTTTAAAGCTCTGTCCTTTCCATCCATTTGTAAAAAAGACAGAGGGTCCTAAACTAATTCTTAACTATCTATACAACATTAGCTTCCCAAGTTTTCTTGGAAAAGGCAACATTAATAAAATATGTCGGGGGGATGATATTTTTAGTCAAGAATCACAACTGAACAATGATCATAAAATATTGCCAGGTTATTAAAGTGAGGATCTGAGCGGGGAAAAGAAAGACAGGTTTTAGGAAGGGTTTCTTTATGCTGTAACATCAGCTAGCTGTATTTCTGAAGAAAAAAAAAAGCAATAAAAAAATATCAATAATGGAACACGTATTGCCTTTCCTTCCCTATATGGATTCACACCCACATTTTTCTTTATGCATCCATATAATTATATTTGCATGAAATTTTACTGGTAAAGAGGTGTAAATTTATAATTAGTTGCTTCCCAAAGAATATTATGCTTGTATTTCTTAACAAAATAAGTACAAGGTTACCAATTTAAAACAGTAATAAAGTCAGCAAAGAGAAAAACCAGCACATAAAAGACGATCAGTATGATTGGCAAAGAAACCATGAGAGTTATGTAGTGGTGGAAATTCTTCAGAAGAGTCAGACAAGTACAGAAAATGGTGATGTAAAGAACCACTCTGATATTTAACGAAATGCATTGATAGCAACCTCTAACGACAAGAATTTGAACTGAAAAAGGTAATGAGTGTTGGGTTTAATCTTTCTTTAGACACAATTACTTTTGTTTCCTTGTCATAGGTAGACCTTTAATATGATCAGGTCATGCCTTCTCAAAATATTTAGCAAAGCAGTGCTGTTATATTTTCCCTTTTAGGGAACATGTGCAGACATTGAAACTGCTTCTCTGACTCTGCCAACAGCCTCCTCACGAGCGGCACCCCTCCACACTGCCCCTTCACATAGGCTTCTTGCGAGTCTTGTGACTGGAAAGGTGGGATCAGCACTGCTCTCTCATGATTTTATTCCCATTTTCATGGCAGATGTTCTACACCGCTTCAGAAAATTGCTTAATCTTCCTCTACTCCTGCTTTCTCCAAGGTGAAAAGGAGCGGGTGGGAAGGGAAAACAGTAGCTACTTTTGCTGATAGAATACTTAGAATATTACACATGAGAAGTATTGTACACAGAGTAGGTAACTGCAATAAAGAAAGAATTACTATGAAGTTTTAAGCACTTGAAGTGCTGTGGGAAAATTTTGCCCCTGATTTTTAGATGCTATTCATACTTGGATGGTTACTCTTTGGTTCATCATAAAGAGTTTTCTCATGTGTACAAATTTAAAGGACTGTTTTATAGATCATAAAAATATGTACTCAATTACTTCAAACAACACTTGGGGAACTGCATGTAAATGGTGCATAAATTGCCCAATGAATCAAGACAAAGTCTCTTTCGAAATCAGGAATCAGGGAGTAACCAGCATCAACAAACACATGCACACTGTTGAGAAGGGGAAGCTTATTACTGCAGAGTAGTCTTCATCTGTGCTGTAAATAAAACAGGGGCTTTAAACAAAGCCACTTCAAACATGCATCTGCAGCAATTCTATTATTAAAGCTGGTAGTGGCTCAGGGACAATCAATGCACTCTGCTTCAATATTGTTTTGATTTGCAATACAGTACATAGATTGTACAGTGCATAGATTTATGAAACAGCTTATTCTCCACTATAGTTGTTCCCAACAAGCTTACTTAAGCCCTATATATCATAAGCTCTAAATCAAAGGTTTGACATCGCAGAGCTCTGGTAAACTGACTCCATGAAGTTGCAGTTCTCCCCTCGCCCTCTGCCAAGATCTGTATTATCATCGCCAAGGCCTCTGTAACGCTTCTAAAATGCGTTTGTAGAATGTGCTATATTTATTATGATGCTTTTAAAAAACACCCTATGAGTTGATTGGGGGCTTATTGGGTTTTGCCTTTTTCATTTTTACTTTTTGACCCAAAAAAATGTTAGATTCAAATCCTACTGAAATTCAGCACAGATTTTTTTTCAATTGATTTCAGTCACACATTCACAGTTTCAGGTTCTATAATGTACAAGCAGAGCATGACTTTTTGGGGCATTTTCATACCAAAACCAATTTTAAATCTTGTGCTAATTTATATGGAATACATAAGATCTTATATCCCAAATCTGGTTCCCACAACCTGACCAGTACAGAAGAAGGAGAAATGCAAGTCCCTTGGCTGCTTCTTAGTTCAGATTAACTACATTACTCTATAAGTGCACTTGGGAAATACCTGTTGATGCAGAGAGCCAGATGTTGGTGGAGGGGCTGGTGAGAATCCGTGTGCTTTGGCCCTTACTTCCTTCATGCACACACACCATGGGCGTGGGAACATGCTGTGGGTAAAGGGAGACCTTGTCCCCGTCTCAGGCATCATATCACTTCTCTGAAGCTTTGGTATTGTGCATCTCATAAAAGAAGCAGTACAGATGATGAGGCCCTAATTGCAGATAATATTCTTCTTACTTTACCTTTATCAAGCACCCTCTACATGTGGAGAACAAAATAATTCTCAAATACTCAGTAGCATTCAAGGCTCCCCTGAGTGAGATCAGTGGAAGAGGCACACACAGAGGAAGATTTAATTTTTGTCCTTAGTCACTAAGTTATTTGACGACTGTGAAAGGGGCACAGATTTTATGACGTGCTTATAGGTTAACTTGTTGATGCTTCAATCTGGAGACCAAAGTACAGGGGAGAAGATCTACACTGTTTTGAGACAGAGGCTATTGATTTTATGTTCACTATTGCATTATGAGACTGCATTAGGAGCAAGGAAGCGAGTATCTGAATATAGAAAGGAAATACAATTCAGTCAGTACAGAATGAAATAAATATCAGTTCTGTCATTCAGCATCATTATAAACCACGCCAATCACTTCACACAGAGCAGAGGGCCATAAATACAGTTTTCACTCCTTGACTGTTTAAGATGGATAATTGCTTCTGAAGGCAAATAAGTCCACAAATGTGTATTTCATTGTGTACTTTAAATTATCAGTCTCCAGTTTACAAAGAGTATCTGATTGGAGCTACTGCTTCTAATAATTCAAAGTTCAAAATAATTCATATCAAGTTGAGGAAGGAAAAGCATTTTTTTCCCTAAGTAATGTTTCAACCTTTACTTCAGTAATATCTCAATACCTTGCACTTGAAAATAAATGGATATGCACTATGCCAATTATGTCAGCAAACAGTGCTTTATATCACTTTTTCTGGCCTGCCTCCTCATGCACTTTTTATGCATGGAACAAGTTCCTCATAAACAAAAGCAAAGAAAATTTATTTTCCTCCCTTAAACTTCTGCTTTTATCTCTACAAGTGCCTTTCATGATGTCTATTTAAAACAAGAGTGAGTAAGCAGTTTGGATACTGTTCATACCACACTGCTCAGGACCTCCTGAAGATAACTCGTACTGTCTTTCTCTCAACACCACTTTGGATCCAGCTGCTGTCCAGCTGTTACATAGATAGTTCATTGCTTAAGACAAACACTCGTATAGGTTGTGATGCAAAAAGGTTTGATTTTGTTAACAGCATCAAAAGTACTGATGATAGAGCTGTTGTAGAAGAAGTAGCAGACATAAGAATCATATCAGTTCTACCTGATGTGAACATATTACAATTCCCCCTTTAAAATAGGACCAGCAAACAATGTGTTTTCTTGGCTACTTCACATGATATACAGTACAAATAATTCAAACACACAAGCGACTCTATCATCAGTTAAACAAGGCCAAATTATGTTCTTTCATTCAGTTTGGAATACTGCATTTAATTCAGTGACATTTTCGTTGATTTAAATATGCCATGTGTGAAATCTTGCTAATGCAAATCTCATCCACAAAACTTTGGACCTCATAAGGTCTAAGGCATGGCTTTAGGGTCAGGGTTTAAGTAGGTGACCTCTGCAAACCCTCTGCTGGGGTAAATTTAATCTTGAAAGCAATATTTTGTAACAGCCTCTTGGAAGAGGCTCATTTTTATATCCTTTGATCCGTATTTATGATACCTTAATTTAACCAGGAATGTTTATATAAAACAAAGATTTTTGACCTCCAAGACAAGTATTTTCTGCTGCATATAATGATACTGCCTGACCACTGGCCAGTGGCTTTACAGTCCAGAAGCTGCTCTCATTTCCAAGCCTCATATGTACCAACAAAACACTGTGGTCTTACAGTATACCTTCCATGCAGAAAGTCATGCTTTCCTGAGATTTGGAAGCTTAAATTGCTCCTCTGGTTAAAGTAGACAGCAGTGCTATCTTTATCTAGCTGTTGGATGCTTCATTCGATTGCCTGAGTCACTGGCAAAATAGCTTGAGGCTAGACAGGTATATTACTCTTTAGAAACAGATGGTGTTGCACACAGGAGATTTGAGAAACACATTCTTAACGCAGCAACAGTTCTCTCTAAAATGAACTGTCCAATTTATTATGGTTTATATAAAACTTCTGCCATTACCCCCTATTACCACTTCCCCACCCCCCCATTAAAAGTACAGTATTTGGAAACAGGCATCAACAGAAAGGAGTTTTATTTTCTGGGAAGCAACATCAAGAGAAAAGAAGAATAATTTTTTTGTGTGCAGCAGGTGTTTTGGCAGAGTCAAATTCAGAAAATTAATGTTGAAGAGAAATATTAAATAAGGATGTTTTTGTCACTAGTGCCCAAAACACACAGTTTTCTGAAGAAAATGCAGTAGTTTGATGTCATTTTTTTTTATTAAAAGCTTGGAGGTGGGGGCCAGAGGGAAGAAGTACAGAAAAGCAGTATTGTTGCAACCATTTCCTGATTATTATCTTACTATTTCATCATCCAGCTAGCTATCTGCACTTTTCTCATGGTTTATTAAAGATTTATCACTATTTCTTTCCAACCCTACCTATGTAAAAATAAATAAATGAGCCTATGTCATTATTCCCTAGCACAGCATTCAGTATTTCAATCACAACATTTCTAATGCCAGCTCTGAAGTGTGAAATAAGCATCACACGGTCAAAACTGCTCTTTAGTTTTCTAAGAATACCAAAACTTCATTTGCAAAAGGACCTCAGAATCTGTGAGGTACAAGAGAGAGCAAAGAAAACTACTGTTCCTATACACTTGAATTTCAGTTTTCACTTTGGCTTTGGGGCTTCTAGATTTGGACATTTATATTTGGTGACACCTTTGGAGAGAAAAACATTCTCCTGCTTAGAACAGTTTATGGGTTTGCCAGCACTAATTCCAGTTAGGGACTAAGTATTTGTTAGCACTTCTTTGTTTATATTTTCCAAGAACATGTAGTTTACAGATTGGCCATCTTTATAAAGGATAAAAGAGGGAAAGACCAAATACATAATAGCATACAACGGTTTGTTCCTCACTATTGGTCAAACACAGAATTTGAACAAGCAATGGCAATGTATACAATTGCTATGGAAACTGAAGTGATGACAGCATTTAATTACCTAGATGGCCACAGCAGGTGACATACTGCAGTAATTTTTTGCAGATCTAAGGGGAAGAAAGTGACCGATGCTGTAAGAGTTTTTATTTTCAGCTAAGGATATACTTGCCTGCTTATGGCTTTACCAGAACCTACCGTGTACTATCTGTTCTTCAGGGAAGAAAATATAAACAGCATTAAGAACTGCAGTAAGAACAGACTGACTCATCTTTTCCTTTACAAAACGGGGTGACATCACTCCTCCAGCTGCTCAGCATGGGGGAGGTCAGTTGGTGATAATCCTTGCCAAATATGTCCAACAAGCACAGATGAGGAGTGGAGCTTTCACATCCTAATAATCTTCTTCCCTCTGAGCTTGTGGATTCTCTTTTGGATGAACACAGCATGGTCCAGGACTTCGCATAATTTCAGAGGATATGTCTAGCCAGGAGGAAATGGAGCCAGGCAGACGCCACTCTTGGAGGCATTGTTCCATGGCAAACTAGTAAATAATCCACCAGAAAATCCATTGATGTAAATGCTGATTGGAGATGCACCTTTAGCTTCTTGGCTTTGCTCACATCAATATGTGTGGTCATTGTGGGCATGCACACTGAGGGAGTAAACAATTTAAACTGGGCCACTAATGCTCACAACTGAATTTTTTCAGCAGGGAAAGAAGCCAGATCACAGCATGAACTGTCCAGAACTCCCTGATTTTGTCCCGAAATTTGCAAGGAGGTGATGAAGACTTCTTGCAGATTCTTAAGTCAGACAGGCATATGGACATGCTTTGTGGCTCTTGACCGCATTCAAGAATTTACACCAAGTCTCTTTCTCCCATGCTGTTAACATGAAAGTGGCTAGATGTACCTTGATGCACAAAAGGGAGTGGGTATCAATCAAGGTACTGTAAGATAATGCATTATTTGTAGTGTAAGCATTTAGAAAACTGGAGACTAATTTTATCAAGAGATTGCAAGAAAGAACAGTAAGAACATGGACATCACTTTTTTTTAAAGTGCTTGACTAAGTTTCTGGAATGGAAGCACCTTAGATAGGAAAATCATTACAGATACTTGTTCAAATTCCATTCAATTTCAGGAAAGTACTTTCCATTGATTCTAATGGTCTTCACATAAGGGTCTTAAAATTCATTGATTTTTTTTTTTTTAATGCAGTTGAACTCCTCATTCACAAGCCACTCATGTCTTCTCAATAGCCAGCTAAGTCTAAGCTGGAAAGTGTCCATGTTCAAACTAAGCCCGGAGCAAAGAGTGCAGCAATAGGGAGAATTAGTCAGAACAAAAAAGGGATGAGCTGTAAGTACATTTTATTTAAAAAGTACAATGACTGAGGGCCACTTGACTGCATTGTTCCCATTCAGCTAGAGGACAATCAAATAGCTACCATATTGTCAGCACTGTAAAAATAATTTATAATCCACTAATAATATTCTGATGAACTTTAAGACTACCTTCATTGGTCAATAATAGTCTGAACAAATAAGCAGAAAATAAAATCCTCTGTGGAAGGCACAAGTCAACTAAGGCAGTCTAGAGAGTGGCAAAATCTATAAGAATGTTCTCCAAGGACTTTTGTTTAGTCAAGTGGTGTTTCATGCCTTACAGGGGATTTTAAAACCTTTCAGTATAAGGAGTGAATAGTAATCATGTATCTATAAATATGTGGTGAGAGTTTTTTCTGCTTTTCTTTAGAACAGCGAAAAATCCAAACCTTTCTGTTGTGGGAAGCTGGCATTTTAGCAGATCATCCATAAAAACCAGAGGTACCTTCACATCCAGGCATCAATTTACCCAGTGCATCTGAAAATACTGAGGCAGGATAATACTATTCAGTAAAACTATCCTGTTTACACTGAGCAGCACCTCAATCCAGGAAATTTACAAAATTAGTCTAATGTCTTGCATATAGGAAACCGATGCTGAAGTGAATCAGTCATTGAGTCTTGTACTCCACAATGACAAAGGTCTGGGCAATAAGTGTTTCATTTACGCAGGCCTGAAAGAACAGCTTCTTTTTATCTTGCGCTGTAGAAATTTGTTCTCACCACTCCGTAGGAAACTTACAGAAACAACACAAATCAAGACTGTAGACCTCACAAATAACACTTAAGATTCTTGAAATAGCAGGAAACCTGTTATGTTAAACTTCAAAATGATCCTAGGACAAGACTAGTCCTCACATTACAGTCAAAAAAATAACAATGACACTAGCTAAAATCCCTGCCAAGGTCTCTTGACCTCAAATCTGAAGACACACTTAATCTAAACAAGTAGGCAAGACTAAGGTATTTTTCCATGTCATAAGCATGGAAAAGAGTCTGATTCCATGTAATGAAAAGAGTTTAAATCTCTATAAGCCAGAAGCAACAGCACAGGTACACACAAAACAGAACCACAGTCATGCAAATGGATGGATCATTTCAACTAAACCAAACTGTACTCACAGTCATGTAAGAAAGTGGTTTTCTTTTTTAATCCTATCATAAACTGCACAGGGGAAAGTCCTCCCATGGAGAGAAACAGGCGGTTACCATGTAGGCAACATTGTAAGTAACTTCTTTAACTCCATGCTATTGCACTTCTCTCTCTCTTAATTTTCAATTTTAATACCAGGTTTCAACTAAATAACTTGCTATAAGTCCATAAATGGGCAGAGCCTCTCTTTAGCAGCAGTAAAGGAAAAAAACGCCTCTCTCTAGTTTCATAGCTGACATTTTAAAAATATGTTATTTCCTGACTTTCCTCCCATCCTTCTTCAGCTTTACTCCCTCAGACTGTCAGTTCAACCCAAGCCCACTCCGGATTCCGGTGTCTCATTGTTCCTTTGAATGAACTGTTTAGAGCAATCTTATGAGTTGACTGGCCAAGAAGAAATGGGGTTTACTTGGAGTCAGTTCAAGGTAAGACCACCATAAGTGAATAGAAGGAAATCGATAATTCTGGAAGAGTCTTCAGGCCCAACTATCTTCCAGGTAATAACTATAGCACTGATTTCAGAACACAAGATCTTCCAGAATTTTCCCTTTTGTTCTAGAAGGATTAAAATCAATGCTGTTAACTTCTTCCTAGCAACCCACAAGCTTCTGAACTGGGTTCACGAGGCTCACAAGTCTATTGGCATGCTAGGAAAACATGAAGGGTGCCAATATCTTTCCAGTGTACTTCTACTATTCCCAAGTCCTTCTACCTGTTGAGTCATATCTCTAAGCCAAAGATTTTGTGCAAAAAATATCTGTGTGAGATATGAGTCTTATGCTATTCAGCAAAGATTTTTGTCTAATCCTCACACAGAGATGTGTACTCCATGTACACTTCTCTGTGTACAGCCTCCTCTGTTATATCCAGAATCATATTGAGTCCAACCCTACCTGAGAGAGTGTTACTCCTAAGAGGTGACAGTGTTTCATAAGAGACATTTTCTCCTGGAAACATCACGGTATGCTTTTTGTTTGTTTCTTTTAATTATCCTTGTACTGGCAAAAAACTGAATGCAGCTGCACTGAAACACTGATACTAAACTCTGCATATTCCATAAACACGTGTTTAAAAACAACACTCAATGATACTACTGAAATTCTTATCTATTACACAAGTCAAAAGTTCTCATCCAATGCTCGATGGACTACTTTTTGCTTTGTTCCATCAGATGGAAGTAATCTCATTCCCAGAAATTTTTAGTCTGAAGATTCATCCATTTGATTCCTTTCCAAAATTTCTCAGGCTATATGATAAAACTTCCCCATGCCATACACTGACAGTCTCTGTGACAGATGAATTTCTTTGCTTAGGCTGATGCAACCACAGATTTTAAAAACATTAAGCCACTGTTAAGACTCTTGGAAAATGCTGCCTTATCTCTTTCTTCAAAACTCTGCAGTGTCATTCTTCAAAGACTGATAAAAAGGCCTATTCTTTTGTGAAACCACGATATAAAACTTCAGTATACCCATTGTTCAATAAAGTAACAGGGAGCCGAGTTCCATTCAGTTTCTGTGACCCTTCCTGCAGCTTATATTCTCCATCTACTGTGACGATCAAACACACAGCTTTATAAATACAAAGTTTCTTTAAGTCCCACTGTCTCCAATCTTGGACATACCTTTTCCAGAGGGGACAGATGCTCAACTACCTCTGCCTCTGCTGGGAACGTTGTCAATTCTCTCTACAACAGTACTGAAAGGTAACCTTCAACAGATTTTCCATTGCTCTCCAGGAATATCCAGGTGGTGACAACATTTCATAGGGAAAGCCATTACATTTCAAGTAGCCCTTTCAGACCTTTAGAGGGGTAAATGCCTTCCTGTCTCCCTCCAGTCTCATATGCTGACAGTTTACAACTTGCTGCACTTAGTTTTGACCCTACACTGGGGGTGAAATTAATCATAGGCACCACAGATATTTTTGTCTGATTGAACTAAAGGCAATAAAAGCAAAGCTTATTCAGGAAATTGCACTGGTGACTCAATACCCCCAACTCTTGATCTTTATTCAGGAAACATAGAGAACTACTCCTGCTCTCAGGAGTTTGACTAGACCTCGTCCTGGACACAGCAAGCTTGGTCAGCTGCCCTTGACTCAGGCTACTTGCAGCTTTACTTGAAGTTTCCTAGTAATTAGAGAGGCTCAAGGAACCTTTTAGCTGGTGCTAGGAAGAGGCCCATACACGAGCCATGTCTGGAGCACAGCAGCTTGTGCAGAATGACAGGAAATATATATTTTACATATATATACATTTCATATATATATGTGTGTGTATGTATATGCATATGTGTGCATATATATATATATATATATGTATGTATGTATGTATATATGTATATATGTATATGTATATATTATTTATAGAAGATCCGCTTTATTTTCCCTTTTCTTTTTTTTTTTTAGTGTTTTGGGGACTCACATCCTGGATTCCAGGTGCAATTTGATAAGTGCCCTTGTTTATTTAGGCTACGGTTGCCATAATTCTGGACAACTTCAAGTTTACAAACAAGCGCAAAATAAGTTCCTCTATTTCAGAAGTACCTTTCCTGAGCCTGATTGCTTTCAGATGGCTTTGTGTTCTCTGAATTGAATCTACATGCAAGTCTTGTAAGTTATTCACTGTTGCTTCCACTCGAGTTGCTAATCCTGTTGCTTTGGGGAAGATTATGTCCTTTTCTGTCAGCAATAATCTCTAAATATTCCTATCACAACACCAAAAGCAAATCAACCCTCCACTTTCAAGCATCCAAGCAGGCAAGCAAGTTACATGCCATTAGTCTCACTGGTCATCTCCTCTGTAGCAAAAGAATCCTGTTCTAATCCTGTATTATATTGCCACCAAACCTCATCATCTGTATCAGATATTCTATGTTTCAATCTCCTCAGTCTTTTTTGTGCTTACAGTTTTCCAGTCACCACTATTTTGTAAAACATAATATGAAGGAATGATTCATTTAGTGTTTCCCTTCCCTGTGAGAGCTTTATGAGGGAATTCCTTTATGTTTGACCAGTTTAAGCTGATGTATAGTGAACAAATGTACTATATGATTATGATTGTAATGTTTCTGCACCTCACCTTCTACAAAATTATGTGTTTTAAAAATAGTTGCAGTCAGAACAGTAAGGGTGGCATGCTGTACAGACACACAGAGTGCTTCTTTTTCCAGGCTGCTCCTTCTCCCTCCACCTCCTTTTTCGGCTTTAGGTTAAAATAAAATCCACTAACATAGAAAGCACATAGCTCTTTGTGCTCAGCCATTACATTACAGTAATTGCATTCTACTTCCCTAAATTCCCTTTTCAGGTGCAAAAGGAAATTCTACCTTTTCTTTTGTTTGTCGTTCTGAACTTCAGCTCTTTGTAAACCTTATCCCACAACCAGCTGTGTTTAATTCCTAGAACCACTCATAAGCGTAGAAAGCTAGCTAGCAGTTCTTGGGTCCTCTGGGGAGGACATTAATAATGCTGCATAAACTATTATCAGATTAGCATTTTCCAGTGACATGACTGCTTTTCCTCCACTCCCCTTGGATGTGAAATTTATGCAGCAGATGACATAACGATCTTTGACATCTCACACAGCGTATGCTGTATGCATATGACAATGGGATAGTGCTGGATGGAAAGCTGAGACCTCTTACTTCCTTAGCGCTGCATCTGCCCACTCCAATCATTATGGACATTTGCATGCTGTTTTTATTCTCTTTTAATAGGGGATACAAAGAGAAGGAAATAAGTTATAACTTATTATATGTAGTTTACTTTTCAGCTAGGTGACACCTGTCACTGAATGAAACTTCTATTAAGATATTTACAGAATCAATTTTTCCATCCCTTTTATCTTCACAAGTCACATTTTTCATTCTCTGTTGACACTTAATCATCGATGGTTTTTCCATGCTGAAAGAAAAATACTACTAAACTATATATGCTTCAAAAATACCTCTCTGTCCTCTCACAAACGTGCACTTCCAAGCTACAAGCAGCGCACAGAACCAGGAGCTGTGCTTCTGATCTGCACAGACAATACCTGACTTCCAAAGCCAAGCCTCAGAAAGGCTGTGCAGGAAAGCACAAGCCTATTCTAAAACCCCACCAGAAGAAGCAGGCTGCCTGGAGCAATTTTTCTCCCTTCCAGTTCAAGAGATCCAAAAATATTTGCAAAAGGCCTGCACACATACCAGTGCTTTAGGGAATGATTGTCTTTGTAATGAAGTCCCTATGCATAGAAAGATACTGTTAAATGCCTTCCATGTCAGCTGTCATTAGTGTGCTATTCAGAAACATGCACACAGAGATTTGTTCAATAAGCTGCAGTCACCACACAGCTTCAAATATCTCGCTTTCGCTCTGCTCAGTAATTCATCAATCCTAATATGACTGTAATACTCACAATACTCCAAACTTTAGAGAGCTGCCAGTGACTACAGTTTTAAAAATAAAAATTGCCAAAATGTTTCCTCTCCTCATTATAAATGAGGACTTTTCCTATAAAATCACCCTGGCCTGGGACCAAAGATGGGCAATAATCAGCCTTGGAATAGTGACAAGTTCAAATCACATTATTTCACAAGACAGCCAAGCCAGAAATGAATGGTATCTGCAAGAGATAACAATGAATCTCATCTTCCAGAAACACACAGAACCGGCTTCTTGACCTGAAACAGAAACTGAAAAATCACAAGCTGGTTGTTTTCTCGCATATGATAATACATTTTAAAATCCTAAGTCCTCTGTACCTTTCTGTCTCTCCCTGCTGCTTTGAAAGCTGGGCTTTGTAATTAAGGAAATACATTTTAAAGATAGGTAAGGAAGAGGCACCTCCCTAAACATCTAGAAAGATTTAACCTACAACCTCTCTTCCACATCTAAAGCAGAATACACAAGAGGGTATGTGGAATTGCATTCTACTTTTGTCCTATAGCACCCAAAATCTAATACTGATAACCCAAGTCATACTCATGGATCTTTGACATTACACAAAAATTCTTTGAGAGCTTATGGGGCAAAATTACAGTTATATGAATGGTAGCCTTCAAAAGAAAATACTGGTTTGGTCCTGGGTCGTTAAAGCTGGCCTTTGATGGAGAAACAAACAATTATTTTGACTCTCAAAGGTATTATTTAAAACACAGATATATATTTCATTCTATGAAGCTGGATGAGATTAAGGATCTTTCAAATACAGAATAAATGAGAACCCAAATCAGTCAATGGTCTTGTTGTTATCATTACTATCAATTTTTAAGGCACACAGGTTTCACTGTAGAAGAATAAGAATACATTGCTATGAAAAACTCTTTAATAGTTCATGGAGATCCACAAAGTAAGCAATCATCTTTAGCAAATAAATAAATACTGCTAAGTGGTAGAAGATGTAAATCAGATATTTAAGCTTTTAGGCATTCAGTTTACCTGCAAAACAAATCTGAAATTTACAGCAGAAATCTGTAAAAGTAGGAAGCTGTGTTTGCTTTGGTTATTGGGATGTGGAAAGTCCTGCTTTCTCTGCAAAAGATGTTATTTATAAGGACTGTAGGTCATTGTTGCTACAAGAGTACCAGAGAAAATAGAATGAGAACCTTTACACTGCAGTCACTGAGGAGTAAAAGAATGGTGCACATTGTGTGGAATAAAGAGGAACAACTTTCTTCTGTATATTTCCCTTATTTTTCATTACATTTGACATTTCTGAGACTTGCTGTAACTTCTGAACTGCCTACTGCAGTGAGTGGTAGGAGATCAGACTTCACTGCATTATACTATGGGGCTGCCGAAAAAAAGAAAACGTGAGAAATTAGAATGACCTGGCAGTGGTTTGAAGGTTGAGATGGTGTCCTAGATCTTGCTGTCAAACAAAACACAAGCTGTGTGTACATACTGCAGAAGTTCTGCACATAGTGAAAGAAATGCTTTGTCTCCCTTGTTCTTTCGCTGTGCTGCAACATGTAATATTGAAGTGGAAATAGGACATGACCCGTACTTGTTGTTCCCAGCACATTTAATAGTACCACTACTCCCGAGAGTCCACATTTGCCTGGGACTCCAAAGTAGGACACTGCCAACATAGACAGTTTAGGGTCAGCCCCTTTACTATTACAGCTTGCTTAGGATGAAAGTAGAAGAAAAAATTGGCTTTTGGTTGGCAAGTCACTTATTTAAAACCACCATAGACGCTACAGGTAAATTAGGCACTGTTTAATCCTCTCCTCATTTTAGAGACAGACCTAGCTATAGAGGTTCCTTAATGCCTACAAAAGGTAAAGGTAGGCTGGATTACTTTTTTCACCCATCAGCAGAACTGTGGTCATTACAATGCTTAATTCTTACATCCTTCCTGAGTTTACATTAATTTTTTTCTGAACCTAAATCCCCCTTGATGTAACTGCTTCATGTTATGGATGCAACACTTGGTCAGAGCACAAGAATGTAGAGTTTGTTTTAGAATAGTTGATGCTTGAGGATTAATTTGTCAGAGACAAATAAACAATAAGTATTACTGGTGCAAGTGTAAGCTGAGAATCAGAGCTCTCATCCAGTCTGTTAAACCATACTTAGTGATGCATGGAACTCGCACTTCATTTCAGGTATGCAAGGCTGCACTTCTAGCAACCCCTGACTTGAGCACAGCTTTTCTAAAGAAAGCAAAATTAAAAGCTTTGCCACCCATTCAGCCATTGTGCTTGGATGAAGATCACATTGAGGCAGCTATGCTTCCAGGAACTGTTCTGAACTGGCCATTTGGGCCAGTTTTCTGCTCGTCTGATGTCACTAGAGCAACTAAAAGAACTCAGATGCATGACTGGGATCTAAGCCTCCGAATAACAAATCCTCCTTGGTCTGTGACAGCCAATTTTCTTGGATAATTTCCTCTGGTATTATTTCTTTCTTCTTTTTCAGTTTGTTTTCAGAGTGCCAAAGTGATGATCTCAATATATCATAAGCCCTTCAGATAACAGTTTCAGGATTATGAAGAATAGTCGAATGACTAGCAGTAGAGCCAAGTTTGTCTTCTCTGGTACTAAATCAACATTTCAGGAATATTTTTTTCCCCCTGGTGCTAAATGTTGAAACAATCCAAGCATTTCACATATGGCAGTATTGCCTTAAATCCCCCCTTCTGTTTAGTCAGCTTCCATGTGTACCACTAGACCACTGTTTATACACTACACAGGGAAGAATCTCTTAAAATCTGCTGTTTCTTGGTTCCCTTCATGCTGATTCTAAAGCTTCCTTGCTTCATAGTTGTCATTCTGATGAAAGGGGATCTGTTCTTTATAGCAACATAAATCAGGAATAGGTTCGTTGCCGTGAGTGAAATGATCCCTCACACTTCTCTGTGTGTATGTGAAAAAAAATACTCTCATGTTCCAGCAGTCCATTAAACCATAATTCAATATCTCTGCAGAGATCAGGACACACTGGCATTCAGTAAAATGTTAAACAGGAGAAAAAAATATCTGAGTGCTCCTCCTTGGCCCTGGAGGATTTGGTCCTGCTCTAACTCACTGATGAAAGGGATGCTGGAAGGGCAATGTTTAGAAATCACAGAATAAAATACAAACTCTTGAAAGGGTCCATTGTGTACCACAGTATCAAGTAAATTCAATGGAAGTATTATATACAGCAGAAAAAAATTGATATTAGCCAAGTACTGATGGAATAAAAGAGAAGATGGAACTACCATGCAAAGGTGAAAATATTACACTGATGCACAGTTGTTCTACAAAGCAATAAATGATCTAATCATGTTCTTGCTACTGCAGAGTCAGGTGTACTGATATGAGAACCTGGATGGCTGCATGTTGCAATGTAGCATTGAAAAACCAATGGCTTTCAGCTGGGGTTAAGCTAAGAAAAGAGAGTTGGAATTATGATGATCTTGACATATGCTGAAGAAGAAATCTGCCATTTTAAGAATCCTTTGCCCTTCTTCTCACCCCGAGTACCTTTCTTCATGCATTCAACATTTCTTACATACTAGGGGGATTGATGCTATCCTTTGGTGAGATATATGTTCAGTTTTGGTCCTGACATTATATGTAACTTCTATATGCAACTCTTACTATGGTAAGATTGAGCACCCCTGACACTGCCCTGTGAGTAGGGAAATAAACAGGATGTGAGAGGACATCACATGCTGTCTGCAATTTCTGTAGTTGCTAATACAAAACCGAGTGCCTCACTTCAAAGGAATCTGTAGCTCCAGCTTGGTCTCTGAAGGGTGGATGCACTGATAACAAATTCAAATAGATTTCCTGTCTCCCTGTGTGGTGACAGGTTTCGAAGATGATGTGTGTCTGACTGGATTCTCAGGTCTTCCAGGTTCTTGCTAAAAAATTCTAAAAATCTGGAAGTCCTAGTCTGTGCATTAATGTCTGAATCTGCAGGCAACTTCTTCTTACAGACTCATAAAATTGAGGCTTTCAGGCTTGTGGGACAGCTGTCTATCGGACTGCCTCCATGCTGCAGTCTGGTGAAAGCAGCTACCAAGTCAGGGAGTTCACGGGTCAGCTGATTCTGGAAGCTGGACATGAGGAAATACCTCTGTTCTGGATTAAGACATATGGTAGCCATAATCTTTGCACCTCTCTCCCCTCTATTCAGTGGTGAACAGCCATGAACTTAACAAAAGTCAGATTGATTTCACTCGATAGCTGCTGGAGTCCCACGTAGTACATGCTGTCCATCTGCTGCTCTTAATATCAATCCTCCTTTTTCCCCCAGTATGTCTGCTCTGAATATTTAAAAAAAAGATGCTTTGTCCTTAGAATCTGACACCTATTATATATTGCCACAGGTGTTTGTTTGTGTCTTATTTTATTTCTGTTTTCTCAACACTTCATCCAAAGCAAAATGTTGTGTTGTCTTACTAAACACTTTTCCTCTTGCAACAGTACTCTGGTAATTTATAGAACAGTGAAAAAGCAACTCCCAGGACACTCTATGGATCAGATCTTCAGCAGACACAACGCGGCGCAGCCCTGTGGGCCTCACTGAAGAAATAACAATTTACACCAGTGGATGGTCTGGCCCTGCTGTAGCTATTCCAACTTTGAACTATTGCAGCAAAAATCTTAACACTCATAGCAGAACCAGCAGCATTTTCCATGAGAAGGAAAACCCACACAATCAGCCTATGGGAGGTCATAACTGTGCAGAAGAATGTCTGAAGGGATCCCCTTGTTTCAGGTTTTCCATGCTATATTCAGCAGGAAGGGCTACAAAACTAAAAAATACATTTAATTATGGTTTTCTTAGTTATAGAACAAACCCAGCAAGACTGAGATCAACCACTGATTCTAAAGGTTTTGTTAGTTCGTAATAGAGATGCTAGGTGATGATACATCTTTTACATTGCAAAAGTGCACAGACCTTATTCCAAGATTTAAACCACGCATTTCCCTACCAAAGCCAGTACTTCATGCCTACAAGCCTTGCTGACCAGAACAATGGGAAAGATGCACACTTTGAATTTCAGTGGAAATAAGAAAGAATAAGACTTCGTGGCTTTTTAAGTTTTCAATTACTTTCTTGACTTTTAAAATCACTTTTCTATCTCATGAACTGATGTACTGCGCAGGTGAGCTACTCAGTGAGTGCAAAGGTGATTTTCCATTGAGTATTATAGTTAGCAGGCCTACCAGCTTATTGATTCATTAACTCAAAATGAACACATTCTTTCATTCTTTTTTTTTTCTTTTTGGTTGTACATGGTTCATTTCAGACATATTCCCCTCTGCTTTCAGCAATGTAAGCAAATTAACACCAGTGAGACTCAGAATCTATGAAAATGCATCCTCTGAGCATCTGTTAAGTAGATTTTTGTTATGACTTATAAATGAGGATCAGATCTAGGTCAGGTCAAGTGCTGTGAAGGACATGCTAAACATATCAATTTGCAGCAATCACTAATCTCTCTTTTCTGCATTTCTAAGACACACAGTAGTAGCTTATTCATTGAACCAACATGCAGAATTATTGATAGAATTAACATATACAATGGCAATAGGAGGAAGTCTCCAGATTTTTTTTTTTAACATTTACATTTCTTTCTCTCAACTGAAAATCTATAGAGGTTTTCTGTTTGCAGACTTGATGGAAGAAAACAGTGTTAACAGCATTTGGAAGACACAGCAGGAGTATTCTAAGCACATCCATATTAGTCTTTGCATTCTTGCCTCAGCAGGGAGGAAAGGGATCAGAATAGATTAGGATGGCTAGATAGACACAGAGACTGACCAACCAACCAAACTATTTCTGCTCCCCTTCTGTGGCTGTTGTCAGGGGTCTACTTAATGTACAGCAGTGAAACAACACACACACTGCATTACAGAGACAACACACAAAACATCAATGGAGAAGGCAAAAATCTTGGCTTCACTGGCATTGTCCCTCTCACAGCTCATTCAGACAATGCCTTTTACTAAGTGTTACTTGTCTTAGAGAGGACTTGCACAGGATTTAATCAGTAGAGCAGATTTTCCCACTTTAAAGCATCTTTTCAGTGTAAGAAACTGTATGGTGAAAGAAACAGGAAACAGAAGTGTGTTTCATTTAACTGAAATCAATGAAAGCATCTGTGGAAAAATATTCTCATTGACATCTTTACTCAAGTATAATCCTTACTGACTCAAACTTTGGATCAAACCCTAAGATCACAAATGCAATCAAATTTTGTATTCAAATACTGCCTCAAATGCAACTGTTTGCTAAGAAGGGCCACATTACTGAAAGTATGATTGTTGTAAATAATGGTAATGTTGTAAATAATATACTTTTGAAAAGAAATTTTATAAATGTTGTTCAGGCAACAATAATTAAGAATACATTTCAATTACATTTTACTTGAATTATAAAACCACAAGGGTCAATTTTTCATTGTAGAGATGAAGCAAGTTTCTTCTGAATCACCCAAATCAGCATTTTGCAAGGCATTTTCCTTGTTTACCTAAAATGTTGTTTGACAGGGTACTTTTCCAAGGAAATACACATTCTGATGAAAACCTGACTGGAAAATTAAGAGTCCTGTGAAATCAACAGCATCTTTACAAAAAATGTTAACCTAGGGTACAGAAAAGAATATATAGATCTGATAGCAATTTCCATAACTAGAAAAAGAAGCTGTCTGAAGGTGCTATGATTAATAAGTCACCAAATCAGTGCTTCTTTTATGGCAGCTTTGGAGAGAGACTCAAATAAATCAGATTTGTCATAACTCTAAATACCATTTGAAATGTCAGCTGGGATTTCAAACTTGGTGTACCATGGCAATGTGTTTGTAAGCCTTGACTGCACTTCACTAGGAGCCCGTTGTTTTCACAGATCAAGAAGCCATTTTCGGTGGGGGAAATCCTTCATTTTTTTTCAATCATCTTTCTTCTATCTGTTCACATCAGATAAAGACGCTCATTCTGTCCAATCTGAATGCAATTTTTCTTAACAAACACAACTCTGAGTATGTAAAAGTTGTTCTGTCAGGAACTATTTTAAACAATTCTGGCTTCTTACCCATTTGGATTTCACAAAACATGTGGCAGCACAGTGCAGTCATATTGCCTGCACTAGCAGGCAGCTCACTTGCTTTCCACATTTTAAAAATGCCTCTTTGCCTCATTCTTCACAAGCCCTCTGCTGAAATGTAAAGGGTCATTCACTTGAAAGAAAGCGATAAAGGATAGGAGGGGATCAATGGAATCTCACAGCAGTTTCTTTATGGCATTTTGGTTTTCAGTGATGAAAACATGAATATGAATCTGAAATAGATTAAAGTCTAATAGAGGAGCCATCGACAGAAAGCAAGAGTATAAAACACACTGGACTGGATTGGTTAAGAGCAGGCTGTCTACAAGTTATCTGACTCACCTGTACCGTTACCCTTCTGAATTCAGTTGTGACCACCAGTCCAAGATGTGTACCACAGAAGGCAGGGAATACTCTGCATTAATAAGCTGTCAGGAGCCAGCAGGGTGACAGCAACATTGGTTTTATACTATTTTCCATCTATTATATGAAGACTGCATAGAGGAATGGTGGAGAAAGATCTGACTTGGGTTTGTGGCATGAGGATCCCCCTCGGTGTTAATCTGCCTTTATGCAGCCGTGCCGGATTTAGAATTATATCATTTTCTCAGCACGAAGTCGCTGCAGTTCAGCAGAGGATCTAAACCTGGAGTAATATCTGAGGTGGCACTTTATGTCTTCTCAGATAGTTGGGATGGTTTAGGACATGAATTGTCCTGACCCGATTCCTGCTAGTGTAGAAACATCACAAACTAATATTCGGGTACAAGGTTGTGTTTCTATTAGAATGTCTACAAAACAGATTTTCTTTTTCTTCTTTTAATTCTATGTATATGTATTTTGTCAGTAAATTCTTTTCCATGCCATCAATACATTTGTACTGGCTTCATAAAACCATATGTTTACAAAGCCTCAGGAACAATTTGGTTTATACAAGAGAAGCCTATTACACAAAGTGTTAAATTCCGCCTTTGCAAAACTCCCAAACAACTCCCAAAGAAACAAAGGCCACCGTCATTGAAATGAAAAATTTTCAGTGTCCTCCTCAAACACCAAAAATGTTATTTTCCTGAAAAATCTCATGACAGCACAGGAATAAATGGAGCATCCAAATAACTACCCACTTGTGCAATCTTTTAAAGATAATTTTTCAGATAAATTTTCATATAATAATATAAGCCTATGAATTAATTTATTCTGAAATTCATTTATACTGAAATAAAGTGAGGAAAGACTTCTTATCTCCTTTTTTTCAGTCTTGTAACTCTTACAAAAGGGCAATATTAAAAAGGTTTGTACTCTAATATTCTTTGGAGAACGGTGTTATTCATCTAGTGTGATATGCAGTGACAGAGGAAATGATTCCCTGTTCTGGATTGAAACTCTGAAGTGCATGGTGCAAATACGGAGCAAAGAGAATGTGCAATCTCTGTAGTGGCAGAAACAGAGGAGGAAGGCAGCTGGCCACAAATGTTCTGTGAAAACACTCTGCACTGGCAAACCAGACCCTACATAATTACAGGAAGCATCTTCAGGGTAATTCAGGAACATTTAAACCCCTCTGCTTCTGCAGGCATTTAATGGAAAGGGATAAAAATTCCTGCAGAAAGTCAGAATGAAACAATAACAGGAATGAAAAATAATAATATACATAGAATAGTTCTTGTCATAGCATCCTGTTCCACATTCCTTTTGTAAATGAGTAATTATTTTACTTTTTTATTAATTCTAGCAATTTCAGAAATGCATCCATTGCTTTTGGAATGTTTATAACATTTCTGTCTGTAGGCATGGACCAAACAGCACCATACCTATGTACAACACACTGCCCATACACAGGTCTATGCCAAGCATAAGGTACACACGTGTCCTTGCTGCCAGCACTGCAGCCACCATGAAAAAGAAGTGCCCAGACCAACCATTACATGGGGAAGCCAGCTCTGAAAATGCACAATGTCTTTAGAAGCTCTGCTTAAATTTTAGGAGAGTTTCCAGGCATATGATAACTCTAGCCAGGGGCAACTGTTCTTACTCATATGGCTGTGAAATGTTTTTTGAAGCCACTGGGAATGTAGGTGTGATTTTCAAAAGGTGCAATAATCTAACCTGGTGTACTTTTCCCCACGTAAGGGTTAGCCCACCAGCTACACTCTCTGTTTAGTAGAAGAGTTAGAAAAGTTAGAGCAGCAAGGTCTAGCTTCCATTATAAAGCAAGCTCATTGTTTGCTTCACAGTAGCATAATATCAGTGATTTTTAGGAAGGTATTTCTGACTTAAATTTGAATAAAGATCTGAGTTAAAATCCAGCAAAGTGCATGGAATCCTAGGAAAATCTTTAATGCATATGATAATAGGTTGTAAGTGATACCAGAAGAGCAACTTTTGTTTACAAAAAATATTGATTCTTTGTTTTAACAGTGACTCAGTAAGACAGGAAAAAACCCCATATTTATCAGTAAAATGAATGCCTTTGTATTAACGACTTAATAGCTTGATATTTTCTTACAGTATTTCTGTTGAGGTTATAAATCATTTTGCTTCATGAGCATTATGTCAAAGGCTACTTTTCAACCTGGAATATCAGGTTACTCTTTATTTCCATTCAGATGCATTCTTCTCAGTCTGTAGAGGTTGCATTTCCCTTTTTCTGTAATTTCAAAAAGGTTTTCTCAAGAACAGGATGCAAGTATTTTACACTTCAAACCTTACTCATTTATGAAAGTGTTCTAAAAGCCCAAGTAGGAATTCAGTTTTTCAGATGCATTGTGTTTCCTCAAAATAATGAAAACTTCTTCTGCATCCACAGTCAGCATTACATAGCAGCAAGATAAAATGGTCTCAGTTCCACGTGTTGGAACACAGCCAAATATTTTTTTAAGACTAGACTGTATTAAAAGCTTTCTCAGTACCCTTTGCCAGTATGTACCATTTTCTTAAAGTACTACTAAGGCTCTAGAAGTGAACTTAGGAAACTGCAACCAGGAGGGACATTTTGGATCATCAGATACTATTCCCTGCTGCTGCAAGAGCACCATGTCAAGTATTATTATTGTAACAAACTTTTCCAGTGCTGTTTTAATTAATCTTTTACCCTCGTCTTCTACTGGACAGTTGACAGAAACTTGGTCATGCTCCTCTAAATCCAGGGGGCAGCCAGTGCACATCCACCAGAAGCTGTGTAAACGGATGAATTTATGAAGAGACAGAATAACTTTTTGTAACTTCTCAGCCTCTCTTCCAGGTCCTCTAAAAGGTGCTTCAGTTTCTGAATTTCCTCACCCAGGAGTCAAGTACTCCCATACAATCTTTCCAGTAATTTCTTTCTGAGGAAAAAGAGTGCTCTAACCAGGCTCAGTACATGCAGACTCATTTATTTGAAAGCCTGCTTCTTTCTTCTCCGATATAATATCAATTATTTATTCCCACCAGTCCATTTTCTCACTGACATAGTATTCTTTGCAATATTCCTATTTTTCCAATTTTCCTTCTACAAATTGAAAATACTTCTCTCAACCATCTCTCCCTGCTTCTAAATTTCTCACAATAACAGCCATACTTCTTGGTCGACTTCTCACTACAGTTGAAAGAGACATATCTGTTTCTTGTCCTTAGATGTTCCTCTAACCTTGGTTAGTTAAGCAGAAACTGTTACACCAAATCCCTGCCCCAGTCTGTCCCCCTTTTGAGTGATTCTGGTTTTCTTTACACTCCTGGTATTAAGAGAGGAAGTAGCTGTTACATATATAACCAAAAGGAGTACAGAGAAGAGGAATGGTGGGACAGAGACGTATATACAGACTTGTTTTACCAAAAAGAGGAAGACAATCTAGTGAGACAAGGAGAATGTAGGGGGACAGGGGAGCCAGACCTTAGGCTGCACTGTGGAAATGAGGACCTGGTTGAGTCAGGTAGCCGAAATTCTTGATGCTGCTGCAGCACACACCTTCAGAGCTTGAATTTGAACTCCAGAGTCCTGCTGCTCCAATTTCAGCAGAAGGCTGGATGTTCCCTAGAAAGTCTTTAGATCCATGAGTGACTAGATTCAAACAGCACTGAGCAGATCTTGTCCCATGCCTCACTCCTTGCCCCTTCGCGGCTGAAAGATCCGTGAACGGAGCTGCCCTGTACAGCCAAAAGCTGAAAGGGATACAAGCATGGAATTGATGCAAAGGGAGCAGAAATAGGAATTATAGTTGGAGCAGTGAAGGAGCTGGAGACTGTGCTGCACACGGTATTGGATTTGGATCTATATATAACATCAGATTTAAAAAAAAAAAAGAAAACAAGGGAACACTGAGCTATGAGCTCATCAAGGTTCTGGTGGCATATAAAACACTGTGGTGATTTTATGTCACCCGACACTGCAGTGAAATCAGTTCCCTAGCCTCCTAATTCTATTGTTGGAGTGACAGGGCATTCATTCAAAGATGACTAAAACACATGTGAGCCAAAACAAGAACAAAACCAAACTGCACAAGGTACTTTAATAATTCTCTACTCAGAAAGATGACAGAGGATTTTTTGGTCTGGATTTTGCCTGTAATCCCCATCAGAGCACAGCCTTATGTTGAAGGCCAATGTTTATTTTCTATCTATGAGGATTTGCTCTTCAGGGAGAGACAGACGGGAAGTGATGTCTTATCTCTCAAGACAAAACTGCAGCCTACAATGATGTGCAGAAACGAATTTTCAGTATTTTTAAGGGAAAGCTTTCTTGGTGGAAAGATTAAGTGACAAGAGCCCCCTAAAGGCCAAGGGCAGCACCAAGAGTCTCCTTGCCTAGTGAGGCTCTAATACTTTAAGAACACGTGTATTTTGCTCTTCTCCTGTACAAGTATTTACGTGACTTCTGTAAAGCTCAGACTGGTTTACTGTATGTTTTTCCAGCAGTTTTACCAGAAAACCTTCTCTTGTGAGGAAAGAGAACCATGAAGTTATGGTCTCATCTACCTGTAGATTAAAAAAAAGCTTGGTAAAGATGTAAAGTCAGTACCGTACCCCCTAATGAGAGTTTTCTCTTATGTAAGAATTGTTTGCAATATAAGGGGCATGACATTGATTCTATTTATTTATTTATTTGTGCAAGACAACTTCTCTAGTTGTGATTATTAAAATTATCTCTGATTTTTATTCGGGGTAACTTCTACTTCAATCCTCATGTAGTCAAAACCATTGATTTCATTAGATTCGTTGAAGCCCTTTGTGATCTTAATTCTGCAGTAGGAGAGATATGACAATAATCAAAATAATGGCATTATCTGCTGAACCTCACAGAACAAAATATGTAAGAAAAAACAAGTTTCTACAGTGAGAAAGCATGTAACATATTATACAATAAAAATTTTATGCACCTTGTGGGAAACTACCATTAGCAATACACTCAATAAATATTTCACATTGCATATTTGTTATAAAGTCCTTGGTTATTAATTTTTTTAATTAGATATGTGAGTTATTTACCACAATACTGGTTTCCAATCCCTGTAAATTCTTTCTGTATGTCTACTCGTTTTCTGGGCATAATTAGCTACTATATAATCTAATTAACAGTTTACATCTTTTCCATCAGCTAATTCATGACCTAAAATACCTTTTTTTTTCCTTAGTGGTTTCTTTCTAGTAATTTATATTCTACAGGTTGTTCCCTTCATGCTTTATGTTCAGTCAAGTGGGATATCACTAGAAGTTTCGTGCCTATATTGTTTCATAATTTTTCAAGTTCATTTCTCTACCCAGCTTGTTCCAGGAGGATCCTGCTTCACCTAAATACTTAAATATGCATTAAACTTATGTGTATAACAGAATACTCTTGAAATCATCTAAGCCTTCTGAATTAAGCAGGAGCTTAAGAACCTTGTTGAATTAGAGTGTACATGCCTTAAGAAATGCTGAGATATCTACAGTTTCACAAGCAGAAACTTTGTGGTTTGCTTTTTTCTTTTACCCTACCTTTTTTTTAAAGGCTTTTGTCTGATTGAGATAAATTTTCTGGAATTAGCAGAAATTGTGACACCCATGTTATTACTTCTGATATTTTTTCACCCGCTCAATTTAAATAAATTTTGAAGTTAATGCATTTCCTTTTATTTATGTGACCCAACTTCTACAGTATTCAGGGTTCTTTTCACCTCTTACCTGCTATCTGCACAGTAGGGACAAAAATGAGGGGAGAAAAGGAATCCAAAGGGAAGATACAGATACTATACAATAAAGAAACTAAACTGCTTTCACTTGAGACCAGGAAGGGTCTGAGTAAAAAGTGAGCAATAAGGAAAGACTGCCATGTGTATAAGAACATATGATATGGGAAGACACTTGGAAGAAAGAATATGTGAAAAATCTTCATCTCTAGGTTGCAAGTTGAAAATAAAGAGGAAGTAAAATGCAAATGGAGTGATACTTAAGGAGAACCAGACAAAGAATCAACACAGAGGTAAACACATCTACACAAATACTAGAAGGCTAAAAATAAACTGGGAATGTCTATCTCTAAATAAAGACACTGATTTACTAAGCATATCAAAAACCTGGTGACAGGAAAACAATCACTGGAGTACTGTAATGCCATGACAAAATATTCAGTGAAGAAATAGTAAACAGTGCTGCTGTCAGAATAGATCAACACGTTTATGACAGTATAGAGGTAAACCTCATCAGTAAGCTAACCATCTCAGGAAAGACCCAAAATCTGCACAGATTTCAGTTCCAGACCTAAACAGTATAATAATGGCCTTGTGTTACTGAGTATCCCCACTGAAATGCCAAACATGAGGACAGAAAAAGCAATTGTTTCGGGTTACTTCTGTGATCTTCATGTACTCAAGGGAAATGTCACGTAAATACTTTGCATGGGACTCTAGGAAGAGGTAAATAATTTATACGTCATCAACTGTCCTTCACTGAAGCATCCATCCTTTCTTCTAGTACCTCTTGAGCAAAGTACCTCTACTAGAGAATCTTCCTCAGAGAACCTATGGGGCCAACTTTTTAGGTACATCAAGGCTGAAAGATGTCAAATGTATCTTCAGTCTTAAAACAGGGGCTTGGAGTAGGGTGGAGGAGGAACATCATGAGCTACTGTACTCTAATCCTAGCAAGTGTCTAAGGCCAATAAGTAGAGGCTGTTTATAGTACAGAGATTCAGCTACCATATAACTTTGTCTGAGTGTTTGGTTTCTGTTCCAGATCTAATGACATTTGGATAAATGCAGTAAACCTGGCAAGACCTAATATGGATTCTCTAAACAGAAATCCCACCTAAAAAACCTCATGATGGTTCTTTGAACAGATTTACGACCATGTGGACAAGACTGATCCAGGTGATATGCTTTACTTAAGTTTTACAGCTATTGTCAGATGTAATGAACAGCTTCCATACAAGGCATAAATGATGAACATCCTGTCAGGAAAGGAGATGATGGTTTGGGGATATAGAAATCTATAAAATTTTAGATAAAATACAGGCTGTCCAATAAGGCAGGAGGAACAGACTCAAAACAAACAGGAGGAGGTGGTTCCATGCATCAGGCAGTAGATCTCTATGACAGAACGGCACGGGTGCAATTCATCGGGGTCAGGGGAACACAGCAGAAGTAATAAGAAGAAAGATCCAGAGCAGACTACTAACTGAGCAATGAAAAGGCCAGGAAATTTCTCAGCCCAACACAGCTAGAGATTTGGAAAGAATCAGAAAAGTGTACGTGACTGCCTTTTACTTTCCTATCGTGCCTGCTTATGGACGCTGCTGGAGATCACTTTCTGGGTTGAACAGACCACCAGTCTGAACCAGTGCTCCCTATTCTTACATGGGAAAAAGATCAGCACAGCTCAGGCTGCATGGATATGCTAGTGTGTCAGGCAGCCAGCACTGCTGTGGGGAAAGGATGGAAAGGAGAAGGAGTTCTGGGAGAGAGCAGGAGAAAAATGAGTCAGGTTGGCCAAAAAAACTAAGTGATGCCACTCGCTGAGGGCAGATGGCAAAACCCAATAGAAAACTCTGTGTATGCTTCATGAGAAAAGCAAAATGCCTTTTTAAACCTAATGAGTAGGAGCAGCTTTTCAAAATTACTATTTAGTCCATAATAAACTATTAATAATATTTGTTGATTTGCATATTAGCCACCACTTCTTCAGTGGTCTTCTGGAAGAGATTTTTGTTGTTTGACAAATTTCAGGATTTATGGTCCCTACAATGAACAAATAAAATATCAGCAGATTCCTTTACTAATAAGAATGCAGAGAAATACCTAAGAAACCAGAAAAAAAAGAGACATTTTAAACTGTGATAATATAAAATTTTCTCAAAGGTGTTTTAATTAACAAGTGAACTGCAGTAATTACTAAGACCGTTGCCTTAAAAAATGAGTACCCCAATCGTTTCTTTTCAGTAAGTAAAATTTACTTCAGTTGTAATTTATGGCATATCCTTACAGTTCAGTATCTCTCTACAAATCCTCTTCCACTGCATACTTTTCAGGGGGTTAATTAATTTCATGTCCAAATGAGTGCAAAATGTTATCTATTTTCATTATTACCACCCTAATAGAATTAAACTGGTAATCGCTTTGATTCTAATGAAAAGTCATAAATATCTCCTTGCCTTCTCTCGTACATTTTATTTTCTATACCATCAGACGAAAGCTGCAACAGCAGACTGGGCTTGCACAGTTGGCTGCTTCCCTTCTCCCCAAGCTCAGCAGCAGCTGATTTACTCAGTTGTTAAAATAGACTGGCAGTCTGAGCCACTGCTGGTGTTCAACAGTCAGCCTCACCTGTTCAGCCTATTGCTGCCAAATTCAAAGGGGTTTTTTTCCCTCATTTTCTCTTTAAATAACACAATAGTGGAATACTGAGTTTGCACATAGTGCCACATTAAGCAACAACACACGTGCTGGAGGACAGGATTTGCATTGCTGAGAAACCGGATAAATGGTTTGAGAAAAACTAGAATTCAGTTCAAATAGGACCATCTAATGATACCGTTGGGCAAAAATTATCAGCTGAGGATGACAAGCAACGAGGCAGCAGCATAGTGGGGTACAAGTTGAAGCTAAATCAGCACTCCCAGACCATGGTATGAGACAAGTACCATCATCAGCGGCTACAAGAAACTTGAAATGTCTTCTTGCAATGTATAGCAGAAGAAGTGCGAAATTTAAGCACTGTGCCTTGCTTTGGGCGCACTCTACAAGAGGGATGCACATGCACAGAGGGCAGCCTACAGAAGGGCAAACAAATTACTGAAAGGCCTGGAGAATGTGAACCCACAAGGAAGAGCTGAAAGAGTTGGCTTTTAGACCAGAAAAGCAAAGCATGAAAGGAAGACTATTACTAGGCTGAGTAGGCATAGTGTAAAAAAGAAAAGGGAATGGATTGCTCTAGATATTTATGAGGGACAGAACGTAGTGGGAAATAGACTTGAACTTCAGAAAGAGAAGATATAAGGATATTTCCAGGAAAGCTTTCTATAGACAAGGACAGTGAACCAAGAGAAGAGCTGATGTGAGAAACACAGAGAGCCTCCATTAACATGCATTTCAAATAAAATATAGGACAAGCATCTGTCAGCATCTGACACACTAGTGACCTTATTCCGAGGCAGAGGCAATAAACCAGATGACTTCTCAAGAATCAAGTTCTCTTTCCTGTATATGAACAGTTTAATTCACAAGTCCTGCATAACAACCTCTTTATTGATACAGATTGTCTGGTTCAAAAAGAACAGAGAATATAGACTGATCTTGTAATTTCTTGACCTTGTGACGAGGTGGGAGTCTTGAAACAATCTGAAGTAACATCTGGACTTTCTCTAGGTGCTCTTGCAGCACCCCTCTGAAAGTTTTTTAACCCCAAGAAATTGCATAAATTCACCAAATTAAATTTTAACTTGAGTTATTCTCCTTTATCAGCAATAATAAACATTAAACTGCATCTACTACGCCTCCATTGCTTGCCTTAGCCAGAATTAGAGTCCCTCTGCACACCCTAGGTAATGGGCCAAGTGCTTAGAGATTCCCCTACTAATTTATATCTCTACAGCATCTTATCTCCCAAAGCGCTTCATGGTGCTATGAGGACATCTCACTGAAATAGAATAAGCCCTGAGAAGAAAAGACAAATGCCAAGGAAAATTCTGCATGCTGCATGCTTTAGGAAAAGAGCAGAAAAGTAATTCTGGCAATGAGAAGAAGAAAAAGCAAAGCTGGATCTTTGACATGCACAGTGCAGGCAAACCCTCATTCGAAGGATGCCATTCAGAAGAATTACTTCTAAATTGATTTCCCGAATATATTGCTCCCCAAACCATGATTATGCATAGTGCAAATATATCCCATTTGAGTTCTCCTAAAACTCTAATGCATAACAGTAGGAAAGCAAACTGTGCTTTCTAAATGTCAGAAAAATTTAATAAAGCCTGAAGAAGGATATGAATGTGCCTATCTTTTATTTGGAGCTGTAATTTGTAGTTATCAATGATGATGTTCATTACTGAAACACAGTGCAATGACTGAAGTACCTAATTCAAACTGTGTGCATTAACTTAAAAATAAATGCAATCATAATTCCATGGTCAAACTCACTATGCCAGAACCTTAATAAATGTAAATTATCAGCTGAGGATCTGGACTGGCTTTGCTATATCTTCCTCCCAATTTAAAAGGAAATGCCATTAGTTGTACATAAGAGATACTGATGCTTCTGTTTTAATTAAACACAGCAGGACTTTTACATTTTTATGGCACTGCCTAAAAGGAGATCACAGATCAACCTAGTCAAAGATTCCAGACTGCTAATAGCGGACCTGAAGATGGAAAGAGTCATTATGAGTCCAAGATTAGAATTAACCATGATACCAATGATTGCTGACACAAAAAGAAATGGAACCTGTCTGTCGTACACACGAAAAGCAAAAAGAGATGCTGGGAAAATATAAATACTAATGAAAAAACTTACATCTAAATAATGCCTGATTAGTTAATGAATTCAAATTATTTCTCAGTCTTGTATCAAATATCATTTAATAGCTTGGTTAACACTAGCTCATTTCAAAGCAATCAGCAACTGTTCTCTCTATTCCAGTGTGCAAGGTTAAGTGATGTCCAGCCCCAACAAGTGCCAATCTGATATATTCTAGGTAATCTTGAGGTGAAACAATAGTCCGCTTGCACAAAGCGTACTACAAAGCCACATACTTCTCACTTCACTGCCCTGTTTATTTACCCAGACTGAGCTCCCGCGAGCGCAGCTTGTCAGAAGAGTAACTGGGCTCACAGGCCCATCAATCAATCAATCCAAATGGACAGTAAAGCTTATTCTGAAGTTCAGCACAGATTTTTGTGAAGAAGCTGTAGGCCTCTGAAATACTTAGAGATGTAAATAAATTCACTGTGATGTCTCCGCGTGTTGCTATGAATACGTTAAGGGGACACTGTCAAGGTTGTTTGGCTAAGAAATTGTTAGGCACGAAATTTAAAACAAATAAAGCCTACACAAGACTTACTCTGTCACCCAGCAAAAACAAACCTCAGCCAGCTATTGTTTGGTTCTTTCTGGTTTTGTTGTGGGTATTTTTGTTGTTGTTGGGGGCTTTTATTTGGTGGGTTGTTTTTAAATCCATGACCTTGAGAGAAGTTGGCTTACCAAATGAATAAATTACAGGAATGAGAAAGCCAAGATATATGTGAGGCATTTTTTTGGTAAGGTATTTTCTTTTTGTGTATCAAACTTAAATAATAGATGTGGGGAACCAGATCAAATTTAAGCACATCACTGAAAAAAAACCACCAGAGTTCAGTCAGAAGATATAAACCCACGTGAATTGTAATATCTGCTAACCGTTCTATTAAAGCTATTTTATTTCTGTATTGAGTCAAAGAACTAAAATTAATTATGCTATATTTCAGTGCCCAAAGGCTTTAGAAATTAGAGGACATATTTAATCTCTTTCACAGATACCTAAAATGATATAGAAAACAGTATCTCACCAGTTGTATATTTTTTCTTACAAAACCCAAATATGCGGCCAGTGTGTTTCTAATTGCATATCCGACAAAAGAAAATACCTTTTTAAGGAAGCACTAGAATAACATTAGGTAGCAGGAAATAAAATGATATCTCTATATTTAGTCTGACAAACCTAAACCAGAACCATTCCCTTTTCTGTCAGAAAAAATATAATCCATTAAGTGCATTCAGATCCCTTCTTTTTCTGGTCTCTTTTAGAGGTGTTTTTTCATCTCAAGCAAAACCCAATTTTATGGAAAATCAATTGTTTCATCTTTCAAAATATACTCCTTTGGTTTCTGTTCTGTTTTATTTCTCCCAGTGAAGCTTTCAATATCACCTTAATCTTCTATGGTAATCATTTCCAAAATCACTATGAAACTTTTTTTTCCCTTTTTTGTGTATCTTAAAATATTGCTGTTTTTATTACCCAAAACCACACAAAATATTCCAACCAACACAGAATAACTTTAAAAAATGCATATAGGCTATGCTTAATATCCTCTCAAATAAGAAGGGCGCTGAGGCGCGGGAGAAGGGCAGCAAAGCTGGGCAAGGGTCTGAAGCACAAGTCCTGTGAGGAGTAGCTAAGGGAGCTGGGTATTTTCATCCTGGAGAAAAGGAGGGGTGACCTTACTGCTCTCTACAACTGCCTGAGAGGAGGTGGAAGTCAGGTACAGGCTGGCCTCTTCTCCCAGGCAACTGGTGACAAGACGAGAGGAAATGGCCTCAAGCTGTACCAGAAAGGTGTAGGTCAGACAACAGAAGCAATTTCTTCATGGAAAGCTTTGTTAAACATTGGAATGGGCTGCCCAGGGAGGTGGTGGAATCATCATCTCTGGAGGTGTTTTAACAAAGACTGGATGTGACGCGTGTGCCATGGCCTAGTTGGCATGATGATAATTGGTCAAAGGCTGGACTCAATGATCTCAGAGGTCTTCTCCAACCTAAATGACTCTGTGATTGTTCTATGATTAATGCATGCACGCTTTGAGTTTGTTTCTCATTGTCTGGCCTGGTATTTTTTAAATAGCTGGAACAATAGAATTTAGTGGAAATTCTTCACAGTTGGAGTAGGTTACCTTGTTCAATTAACTGAAATATGCACTCCGGGAATCTTTATCTAGGTTACACACTGACTATTTATAAGTGTGTATTTAAAATTAAAAAACATCCAGATAACTTTGTGGTGCTGTTTTACAACAGGGAAATCACTGAATTTCTACTTCTCTAAAGGTTAAAAATGGGAAATTTTTTGTTTTGACTAAAATAAATATCACAAATCATTAAGAACCTGATTCTACAAAATTTAATGATATATAAGACATGGCTTTTTCAGAGACACCTTAGAAAACTACTTCTGTAAACATTAAAGCAGGTTTTAAGTGAATGCTGATGAAGAGATATTGTTGTAAGATTTAAAAATCAGAAGAAATGGGAGAAGGGTGGAACATGACACAAAATCTAATTTTCAAAACTAGTTATGAAAAATTACAACTAGGTATAGCATTCCAAACAAAATAAATGTATTGCAAGACAAAACAAAGAACATACTAAGCCTTCAAAAAGAACTATTAAACCAAAACATATAATTATTTGTAATCAGGAGATTCAGGTCATGGAAGTCTTGGCTGAAATTTCTGGACATGTGGAAAGCAAGTGACTTTTAAACACTACTCACTGTATACAAACAAGTTTGTGGAGGCCTCAGAATAATTTTATCACTCTGACCAGTACTGGAAGCAGTGTGTATGATGAGGGTGACCATAGAGCTGTTTTCATCCCACCTTCTGTGCTGAGCCTGTGCCTGCAGTCTCAGACAAGGAAAGCTTAGACAGAAGCTGCACACGTTTTATGAGTCTTCCTGCAGCAGGCTAAGCACACAGTGTGAGTAGCTGTGGGTGGTATGGCTGGAGCTTGGAACACACAGATGGATCCCATTCCACCTTCCCAGAAGCCCTGCATCGCACCCATGCAGAGCTCCATCACCCAGCTCGGGGGTGCGGATCCAAGTCACAATGAAACTGGGAAAACAAAACTTCCCATGGCTTGCATCAAAAATCATTACAGAATGAGAAAGCACAAAGACAGGAAAACAAGCAAGTGCACAACTGCTTGTTTCAGCAGCTCAGAATCACGAGGAGAGAATCTGGTTTTTCTAGCAGAATTTGGCAGCTTTGTGGTCATTATCCCATTTTGGCTGTAAACTTCCACGTTTGCATGATTTATTATTTGTCATCTTCCAGAACTGCCACTGTGGAAGGGATACACTTCAAACTGAGATAAAGCACACATCTAATCATATTGCAAGAGGTACACTAGAAGCAGCGCAGAGACTGCTTTCAATCTGTCAGGTCTGACTTAAGCATTACTTTCTTTGAGTAGAACATGGAACAGACTCAACGGAGGAGCTACTTACAGCCTCCTTCATTCCAGAGTGAGAACTAACCCCTACCTACGCTCATTAATAATTTCTGTGTACTGTTCTGGTCAGTGAAACCATATGTTAAAGCGTGCAAACTAATTCTTCCATGCTTATATCAAATATGTGGCCTTTATTATCCAGAAAATTCACTGTAAACCCTTCATACCTAATTGTTTTGACATTTGTAGGAGGACTGACTCATTCTTCCAAAAATACAAGGTTTGGGAGACTATAAACTCCTACTCCCTTACTCTATTTGTGGAGCCAAGGGAGCAGCTGATTTTCATTTACTGAGAACTGGTAACTTCTCACAAACTCCAGTCCAGAAATTCAGAATATATGCACCCCTTGCTCTCCCTGCCCCCAATTATGGGAAAAATTCCTGTGAATCTGAAAGCATCTAGCTGAACATTTTCCAAAGTAACTTTTTTTCCCAAAATTTTTTTTTATTTTTTTCAGCAAATCATTTAAAGACAACATTTACTTCTCTTTATTTTCCCTTTCACTATTGAAAAGAAAAAAAAATTAAAGAGTATCACAAAGATCTAGCTCTGGTCCTTTACCTGAAAACCTTGGGTAATATGCCCTGATTCACAGTATAAATGATAAATGAGGCTATTTAAGTGTTCAGGTTCACAGCTCTCTTTGTTCTGTTCTCAATTCCTCTCCTTCACACCGACATCGAACAAGTAAGAGAACCTTAGACATTTCTTCAACAATTGGCCCCCCTCATACTCAACTTTCTTTATTAAAGAAAAGGCAAACAAGCCACCTTGTTAAACAAGGTTCAATTAGGTGACCTAGATCAAGGTGAACAAGTTTATGTCTATATTTATGAACCTCTAGAAAGTGATACTTGTTTGATCATATTTGATAGGACTCTTGTCACTTTGTGTTATAAAATGCTGTTCATCTGTAAAGTCTCAGATAGTTTTCTGTGTTCTCTTCAGAGTCATCCCAGGCAGGAACTCGCCCCATCCACAATCCATGTGCATTCAAGCTTGATTGTCCTTCTGGCGACTGGAGTTAATGGAGAGTAAGGTACAATTCATGATGTGGATATTATGCTCAATTTTCAAACTGTTAAGCACCCACTCAGAGTTTACCCGGCCAACCAGGCTTGAGGATTTAGAAGGACGTGAGCTCTTTGCTGTAATTCAATGACATTGGCTCTGAGCCTGAATACTGCAGAGCATTGTAGGACACAACTCTAGACACCACGAAAATTAAGAAAATTAAGTGACGCAAGTTAGTAATGTAGGAAGTCAAAACACAGGTTTAAGAAGAGGAAGGATTAAGCCATATTTCTTGACACTATCAAGTCAGTTCAAAAGCAGGATTGTGCTCTACTACCTTTATACAATCATGAGGATGGTCTTGTAAAAAGGAATAATCATGAATTATATTCCCAAACCAGAAAAGTGAGATTGAAACAAGATGCACCAAGTTAGACAGCCTGAAAGTTTTTAAAAAGATAAACCTAATATTAAAAATATAAACTTAATTTTAAAAAGTTGTTTTGTGTCCTTGCTTGGTGAGATTTTAATTCTCTATTCTTTGATTGCAACCTAAAACTATTATAAGACCTTACCTCCAAAATACCTTTTATGCAGTGATTTTCAGGTATATCAGCAACCTTTCAGCACAGCCTTGTTGAGGTTGAGAGGCAAGGGCTGCTTGTCAAGGGATGTTTGTTTAATTAGCTGTGGGGATTTTTTTCAGGCAGCTTGGACTATTTTAAATGAGCATTTAAAGTTCTTACTCAGAGTGAACCAGATCATTAAACTGTGTCTCCCACTGTGCTCACATTTAAGCTTGTATATTACCTCACTCACATGAGTAACCCTCTTGACCTCTCTCTGGGATCAGGCATCAGAGCTGTGCTAGGGTCTGCCTGTCCCCAGAGTAGGGAATAAACACAAATGGTCTAGTTACAAGCCAAAAATATATTGCAAAACTTTTAATAAAGAAAGTCCAACTTTTCTATTGAAAATTAATAGAATTCAGTTTTGTCAAGATTTTTTCTGGGTTAACATCAGATCTGAGAGAAGCCTGAAATCCTTCCAAGTGAGAATACTTTTTTGACAGCCCATTAATTTAGCCATGCTCTCTATGTCATTTTGGTTGCCTTTCTGATCACTTCTGAATCACTGTGAAAATGACATTTCAGAATTGTGTGTGAAGGTTTTCAGGGCCACCATACTAAAAGAAAGATTAGAAAAAGGATAAGAGTGGGAGTTGCCATCTGACGTTGCAGGGTTTACAGTCAAGGTAAATTCATTTATCAATTCCCATCCTATCATCTTTCATTAGTTAGTTCAGTGCAGGGTCTGAACACCTCATGGACTACTTGTCACAGGGACCAAAAGACAGATAAGAAATGATGTAAAACTATTTCCCTTGACAGCAGGAACACAGATGGAGACTTCATTCTGACCATATTGTCTGCTTTAGTGCCATCCCTAAAGCCATTAACTATCATAATGATGGGGCTCCGGTTATTTATTTCTTCACAATTTCCTGATGTTTTTTGCAGCATTACATCAGCGTGCTGAGACCTACGACAAGCCTTTGTGTTTGTCCTTGAAGGCAGCTGTCACATGTAAAATGCTCAGTCTAAGGTATTCACTTATCAGCAGAAGTACAAATGTGAGTTAATACACCAATTCTGTACAGTAACTGATCTAACACAAAATAGAAACGCGTTATGCTCATTTTGCTACATATCTTGTATCATTGCTTGTATCAGGGCTGGAGGGTTTGTTTTTTTGAACTTTTATGGCATTATACTAATGACTAAAATCATCAGATAATAGTTACTATGACTGGTTTTTTGTAATTTGTTTCACTTCAAATGCCCTTGTGAAAATTCATACTCCCTGACTTACAAGGAAAAATAAAAGCTACTCTTCTCAAAATTATGATTTAATAAAAACTATATAAATATAGCAATGTAGACTGATAAAATTAAAAAATATCCCTTCCATGTTTTCCCCCTGCATTCTTACTAAGACGATACAGAGTTCCCTAATTGTAGACCTGCAATAAGCATATCCCTAATTCAAGATGCGGAAAAAAAGAAGTATTTAAAATAGGAGACTACAGAAAATTAAGAAACAATGTGGTGAGTGGTATAGAGATAGGACATGACTAACACCAGAATCATACAATCATAGAATGTCACTTTGGAAGGCTACTCGAGGATCAT
This sequence comes from Falcunculus frontatus, assembly GCA_013398115.1. Lineage (NCBI taxonomy): Eukaryota > Metazoa > Chordata > Aves > Passeriformes > Falcunculus > Falcunculus frontatus. The sequence goes on from VZRV01007042.1 coordinate 920,278, forward strand.
TTGGTCGAACCTTTCTCAGCAAAATCATCTTCTAGACAAGAGGGCCCAGCACCCTGTCCAGCTGAATCTTAAAATTGTCCAACATCAAGGAAACCATCCCTTTCCTGGGAAGACTATTCTAATGCTTAATTGTTCTCAGAAAGAAAATTTTTCTCTTGTCCAATTGGAATGTCCCTGGGTGTAACTCGTACCCATTACTCCTTGCCTTTTCACCCGTGACTTGTTGTAAAAAGGGAGCCTCCATTTTCTTTGTGGGCACCCTTTAAATACTTGAACTGTGTTAAGACCTCCTCTAAACCTTCTTCTCTCAAGGCTGTGCAAACCCAGTTCTCTCAGCCTTTCCTTGTACATCAGGTTTCCTTTTCCTTTAACTGGGTTTGGGTGGAAGATTGGGTGAAGTTGTTAACAATTTTCCTAATCAGCTTGTTCAGATCAAGTAGACATTTTCAGAAAAAATAAAAATAAAAGAAAAAAAAAGAGAAAAAAATAGCTACAAAATGTATGGCAGAGATTTCTGGCCCTGTGGAAAACAGGAAGCACTGATATCCCCAGCCATGCCCTCCTGCTAGGGTAGCACAAACTCAACTTTTTCTCATATTTTACGTCAAAGACACTAACCAGATTTAGCTAACAATTGTCACATACACACCTTTAGCAAACGTAGCTGACAGTCACTGAAATAATTTACAATATTGGAAAACTATGTTCAGAATAGCCCAAATTAAAAAAAGCTAACAAAACCAAACCACAGTGTAACAAGGCACTCTAAATAGCTCATTTATGAGAACAACATTATTTATCTGCTCTGTGTCAAGGAGATTCCCACTCCAGCATGTATCCTGACAGTAGGGAAGCAGAAAAAGCAAGATGGAATTATTAGAGAGATGCATTTTGTATTCCTAACACTTTTATCCCAGGTGTAGTTATGTCACTTATTACATGTCAGGCCAAATTTAGCCCTTGGATGCCACTCTCACAACCACTGTCATTTCCAATGGAGCTGAGGTGCTTACATACATGCGGCAAATTATGAAATAGAAGCATCCTAAAGAGTTGTGAAATCCACCTCACCATTTGTCTGCTTTCATTTACTTAAGAAGTGGCTTAAATTACCGGTCCCTTCAGTTAGCCCATGTGTGATCCATGGAGACTCCCTTTCTGCTGTGCTTGGCTTTCCCCGGGAGAGCAGGTATTCACACCTGTGCTATTCATAGTGCTGCTTGTCAATACAGTGCAGCAACCCAATTTCCTCGTAATTGCAATGGTAGCTTCGATGCTCAGAGCTACTGTTCTGCAGAAATTAACAGGGAGATGTTCGGTCCCTCTAATCATGGTGATGCTTATAATTTGCTACAAAGTAATTCAGCTAATAGGATCTTAACTAGAACAAGCTCCGTGGTGAATGCGTAGCGGGAACATGAGCATGTGCTGGACTCACAGCCACTTGCAGGTGATAAATCTGGTTGCCAGGTTCAGAGTCATGGAATTTAACATGATAATTTGCCAAAGTGGTTTGAATCCTATCAGTAAAAAAGCCCAGAGACACTTAAATATCAAACACACTCATTGAAAAGGCCTCATTCAGCTCATTCATTTAAACGCCAAGCTGCAAAGTTCCTGTGTGTCTGGACAAGTGTAAGTAGGCCAGCTGTGTCCAAACACATGTTCATGGACATGTACTCGCACACTAAACCACCCCTGCAAACAACTCCTTTGGTAGAGACAATGCAGAAATTCAAAATAAATCTTGAAATAACTGTATCACTCACACTAGAAATTACTTTGTGCTCCTACTTCCCATAGAAAAAAAATTTGTTTATTCTTTTTTTAACTGAAGGCAAGAGGCTGAGGTTGTTATTTCCATATATTGTTTTAAAAGTATTACAAGGATGTGAAATTTTATCAATAATCATATCTCACGTAACTCCTAAGAGAAGACAATGACCCTCCCTTTACATCTACCTTTACTCACAATTCTGTAATTTTTAAGCCTGATATCTAGCATCATTTAAGTGCTAGAAATACTACTGAAAGAAAGACTTCCAGTGGGAAGTTGAGAAAACTTCACTTGCCCTCCAAGGACCACACATGGTGACATTAATCAAATGATGAATGAAATGCATGAGGTACTTCAAGCCTGCTTCACACAAATAATAATACAAAAACCACTAAAAGCCATGATAATTACATTTTCAAATATGTATTTCTTTAAGAGGAAAGTTCAGTAGGTTTAAACTCTGGTGATTTATGGAGTGAAGGTGCATTTCATATGCTCCGTGGAACATCTGTGTCAATCACAGATTTGTGATTGTCTGTCACAATCTGTGATCCTCTGTGATCTTCTTCATATGCTTTCCTCTAATTCTGGAAGAGTACAAGCCAGTCCCTTCAGAAAGCAACAAACTACATGGACCATATGTTTCCAGTGGATATAATGTACATCAACAAACAGGCTAAGTGTTGGCTGCCCCTAGCTTTGGTGCCTATATTGAATCCCAGCCACAAGCCTACTGCCAATGACTTGCATTGCTTGCACACTTGCAGAAGTTGCCACCTTTAACATTCTTTTTTCTTTTATTGAAGCAGAATGAACGACAGGCAGGACTGCCAGAGAACAATAGCTTTTGATTTCTTGTCACACAAAAGTCCTCCAGTGCAGAAGTCTGGCAGTGACAGGAACACTGAATGTGTTTAGTATTTGAACTTTTTTTTTCTCTGTTCTTAGAATATAAAATAAAATAGAATTTCTTCCCTGATAAGAGGAAATATGAGTTGTAGCGCACAGGCTCTGGAAGGCTCATATGTTTTCTGTCACTAGTTTCACCTCCCAGCAGTGAAGTATGGAATAGGTTTTTATAAAGATTAGAATGTAAGTGGGTGGGCACCTGTATGGCCAAGCTTATTATTGACAGCTTTCATTTCTGCTCCAGTGGTGCATAAAAATGTGTGGCATCAAAACACTAGTCCAATTTAGCTGACAGGCAACAGCCATATGCCTTTTCAAAGTAGATGTTTAGAAAAGAATCTCACATTAAATGAAAAGCTCCTATCTGCGCAACTTCCGTTCAATTAAATGACTGCTTTCTCTGCAAATTTTCCTTCGAAATTCCTGTCATTCAGGATTCCTATGCATTTTTCCAGCTCTGTAAGTATATATATCTCCCTGCTATGTGAAGAATCAAATTCTACTTCAGTGACAGAAAGAAGTCCAGATATCCAAATGTAGATAGTGAACTCTCAGCCACAGGTTTCCCATCCAGTGTTCAGACCACTTCTATGGTTGCCTCTGCCTTTGCCATCATGGATGTTTCTACTGTTACAGAAGCTAAACTTTTCAGAGGATGCAGTAGGCATCAGTGAGGCCTCATTATATTTTCCTCACTTGGAAGTTTTTCTGCCACTGCCTTCACCATACTAATTACACACCTTCTACATAAAAACCAGCATTAAGGTCCTTGACTGACTTCAGACTATTGTCAGCACTTCCCACAAGGATCATAATTTAAGACAGGGTGTAACTCCATTGCCTGCATGTACATACACCTATGATTTATGTCCTCTCCTACATCATTTGCATATCACAATCTCTGCAGAAACATGGCAAGTGAGCATCATGCCAACCACACACAACTGCTTAATAGGAACTTGTGCACTGTGTGATAGTCCAGACATCCATGTGCATTTCCCAAAATCAGGCAATCTGGCTTCAATAATTTTCCACAACTGTACAGCTCTAGAATCTGTATGCATACAAGGCAATTTTCATTGGGGGAACTGTGTAACAAAAAAGGGCTAAATTTCCTTTCTGGTCATACTCGGACAACATTGAAAAAAATCCAAACCCAAACAGAACAAATCTATCAACTTCTAAAGTGTTTTTTGGAAGAATTGCTGGTAGTCTTGCTTAGACCTTTTAGTTACAGCAACACCTTTTTTTTTTCCAGTGATCGAATTAGAAAATTCATTGCAAGTTGAGAATTTGAAGATGTTTAGGATTTTTTTAACTTTAGAATTTTATGCTCCTTTTTTCTCTGGTTTCTAACAGCTGATGTTAAATTCATTAACCACTGAACTGATAGTCCATAATGTAGTTCAACAGCAACAACTGTTTTTATTATTGCTACTTGGAGACAGAAAGTAACATGAGGAATGGGAACCCACCCCTCATGCGAGACAGTCTTGAGATACAGAGCTCACCCTCTCCTCAGAGGTAGTCACTAATTCAAATCATATCCAGGGATAGGATTTCAGTAAGTTTCACTATTTAAAATCCCATTCCAACCATCACCAACAGAACCATCCCTACCTTTTAGCTACAACTCGTCCACTGTACAAGAAAACTGAGCTCGAGAATTTCGTTTCCTTGTGATGGAGTGTGCGCATCTTAAAAAGTAGGGAATCCTTCAAACACTTCCAATAATGTCACTGTAAGCTCATAAGGAAAGAAAACATGCAGAAATGTGCTGAAGGTGGTGCCTTTCCCTGGTAGAAGATGTACCGTGTACCTGTTTTGGGAATTCATTCAGGAGCACTGTTCCCATGGCAGGATGGCAGATGTCTACATGCAAACACAAAACAAGACATCTGTCCTGACCCATTCACCTCATAAAAGGTGAAAGGGAACATCATTTTATATTCTTGTCTTATTCCACAAATCACAGAGAAAGAATGTTTGTTACTGGTCTTGTCTTTTGTAAGAAAAGATTATACAAGGAGTGATTCTGGACCCAACAGAAGAAAAAAAAATCCTGGCAAAGCTTTCCATTTCCACACAGAGCCTTGGGAGATTTGCCCTTCAGTTTCCAAACAGAAGCCTAAATGTTGTTTTCACACTTTCCTTCCGTTACTGTCCTTGCCTCACTGATGTGAATAGTGCCAATGAATTAAGTGTCCTCAGTGTGACACAAGGGAATTGCAAAATATGACTGCTGGAATATGTTGGTATTCACTTGTGTTTACATATTTTTTTTAAAGAAAGATTTGTGTCTGTGTCTTAAGAAAAAAAAAAAAAAAAAGAAAGAGAGAAGGATGATTCCCAGCAGAGTTTTGAAGCATGCCTATTAAGCTGATTTAGTAGCTAACAACTTTGAAAAAGACTGTCATTTAAATGCTCTAAAATAGTTTTTACTCTCACAGACTACCAGTGTCAGGGGAATTTTTATTATGTTTCTGCCTCCAGATGTAGCTCATCCCAGCTGCTGAAAATGAGAACTACTAGATGTGAATAAATCAGTGTTTCCACTTACACAAACATGATATCTGAAATTATTGGGCTGACCCCAATAACACACACACAAGCACGTTTATTTTATTTCTGGGGGTTTTTTGTTTGTTTGGAGTTTTTCTATGACCTATAGAGCTTTGGATCCTCTGTAAGAAAAAATGGAAAATGTTAAATGCTGCCAGGTTTCACACAGCATGTGCACCCAACAAACTCTCCCTGTTGTTTGACTCTCAAATCATTTTATGCTAACTCTGCTTGCCTTGTACACACACAGACACCACCTGCATGGCTGCACATATGCACCCACACAATCACGGACTGGTAGAGTGGACAATCACATTTGCTTTGGAGACAGCTTCCCATCAAGTTAGCATATGGTCATAGCACGCTGAGTGACAACTGGATGATTGCTTTCTGGGACAAACTCAAGCCTGCAGCCTTGAGAACAGCAAAGTAAGAGGTTTTTAGGAAGGTGATGCCACTGTCTTTGGGAAGACAGCTGCCCAATGCAAGAGCATCTCCCAGAAGACTGGAATTGGCAATAGCTGGTCAGTCATTCCTGACTGAAGAGAACAGTGCACTGCAGAACAGATGACTGAGTGGGAAATAAGGAGGGGGGAAAATGAGAGGGGAGGGAAGGAAAAAAAGTCCTTGTATCTTTTTTCTGCAGGATATGCAAGCAAATAATATGCTTGTCATGGAAGCAAATTAACACCCTTTCCTGTCTCATATTGTTGTCTGGAGTGCTACACTCTATCACACCTTTCTCTCCTCTTCTAAATATAATCCCCACCAGTTTCCTTTTCCTCAGCCTGCTGAAGTGCTGCACACATCTGACTTGGAATTGCCTTAGGTCTCTCAATTTGTGACATTAAACCTGGGGTAATGACTGAACAGGACAAAGTGCTTCATGTACTAGCTTCTGTCTAAGCCTGCTTGTCTCTCATTCTCTGACCCTGCCAGATTTTGCAGTCAGTTCCACTTACTAACTGCATGACAATTTTCACTTAAAAAACAGAGACATGGAAGCACCTTTCCTGTCCCACATACTTTGCTGCTTTTCTGTTTTCTTCCCATCACTTCCCTTATATTTTCTCTGCCGCATTTTCCTTGTCTACTAGAGCTCCTTCCCTCTTTTTCCACTTTGTGATTCTCCATCAGCCTTTTCACCCCTCAGTCCTCCTGATGAACTTTTATTTAATTTTCATTTAATTTTTGAAATAAAGATAATAAAAGATTAACATTGCTTAGTTAAAGACCAGATAATAATGGGCCGTTCTGCAGTGGAAACACAGAAGGCAGTCATCTTACTCAGTTCTGATTCTCAGGTCTCTTTTAATGCTATGTAGCCAAACCAAAACAGTAGGTCCATAACAATTCTCTTCCTTTCCTCTATGTGACATCACAGGAGGACATGCTTGGAAAGTATAAGATTTTCTTCTTTCAGAAGTAGAGTTTTGGGGTTTGTGGTTTTGGGGGGTTTTTTTGGGTTTTTTGGGTTTTTTTAATGCTTGATTTCCCTCTTTCCTGTAGCAGTTCATTACTTAAACAAAAAAAAAGGTGTTAGCATAAATTAAATCACATTCTGAGGACAAATTGTTTTCTATTAATACCGTATTCCAAACTGCATTTTTCTTCTTGCAACAATGCCTTATTTCAATAGCTCTATTTTGAAAACAATATGTCAGAGTGGGGCAGTGACCTAATACGCTCCAAAAAAGCATCTGTGGTGAAAACTAAGAAATAGATGCTTGAATACAGACTGAACCAACCAATCCCACTTGGTATAACAAATGCAAGTAAACATAGCTTAAGTGAATTGCATAAATCTCCAAGACAGATGGACATTATATATAGGCAATTGTCTTATATATAATTTTCTATATAAAATCCTATTTTAAATAGCTTCATTTTTTAAAGAATGCTAAATATATTATAATAACTAGAGGAAAGAGACAGATGGGAGGACAAGATCTAGATTTGGCCTTCAGACAGATAAAAAGTGCTGTTTTCATTTCACAGAGTTATAAATGTTCATTTATTTTGATTTCTAAAGTGTTTCTTTGGTAAGGCTGGAATCATAAAAATCTGATGGCAATTGCTTATAGAAAGCTCTCTTTCCTCTCACTCACACAAAATTCCTTCAGCATCCTACTGACATTTCTTCCACCTCCACAAATCTCCTGAATATTTGTATTTAAGGCTATTATTTTGTCAGTGCAACTACATACATCAGTGGCAAGCATACACAGGCTCCAGAAAGGCTTCAATGCTCAGTATGAGCCTTCATCATTTTGGTAGGTGACCTTTGTTTCTGATGGAGGAAAGGAAACAGTTCTAAGCACTGCAGACCTGCTTTTGCTTCAGCAAAAGTTCAAAGAGCACAATGACAAAAACATATAGCTATGAAGGGTTTGTCAGTACAAGATTTTTTCTTAGATGCTTTACTTTCTGCCTAAGGTGAAAGAGCTACAGTTAAGTTATCATTAGTTTAGCTGATGGAGCTAGCATCAGATATATACAGAGCAAATGGTTTAATCATTAGAACAGATGCTTCTGAGCTTACAGCCATGGATTTAAACCCCAACTGGGAATTCACTATTAGCCCTATCATTAGCATAAATTGATTGCTGTGATTGGCTAATCACTTAATTAGGAAAGAGATCCTTATTAGAGAACCATTTTGGAATAGTTTCTATAAATACAGGATTTCCTAGGTACATTCTGTTTAGACTTTAGACTCTATTTTTTACTTGCCACTTATGCTGTTTTCGAAAATCATAGATTATCATGAATACGCCACAAATCATATTGACTATCTTCTAATTTTGGAGATGTATAAAACGAGGAAAAAAGATAAAGGATAACTTTTTCCTCAGCTTCCCACAATGGTTTCCTCAAACTCTCCAATGTCCTTTCTCAGCAAAATGTGGAGTTCATTGCAATGTAAAGTTTCACTGTCAGCTCATTCACCGCCCTTAAAGTCACAGGCCAACCCTTACCTTGAATCACGCAAGAGTAGTTCCTGGGTGTGAAGTAAAAGACCGTGTGTTGCCTCCAAGAGCAATGAAGCTGCCATCTACATTCCTTACAAGGATTGCCCTAACAGTGATATGAAAGGAGGAGCTGAATCTTCTGGTTAAAGATAATAGATTATACAATATGTTATGCTGAAAAGGTATGAATAAGATATAAGGACATTGTTTCAAAGGCCAGTCCAGCAATTCTCTGAAAGGATCCCAAGGGATCTGCTGCTTTCCCTCTCTGATGAGTCAGATTAACCGCCTCACTCAGCGGCATCACAAAGTTACTAGTTTAAAACAGCACTTCAAGAGCTTTTTAAAAGTAAGAATTAAGTGAGTCTGTCTGGTTTAATTTCATTTAATGTAAGCGAGCCTCTGAACTGCATTCCTTTGCTCTAACATTGAGCTTGAAGCCTTGCTGGCTGATTAATGCCAAGCTGTTTGAAGTATACTCTTTTCTTATCTAGCACTGTGCAGGCCTCACTACAGCCTGGGGAGACCCGCTGCTAAGTCAGAGCTCGGGGAGATTTTTGTCTGCTCTTCACAGAGGGGGATGGAGGCCAGATAAGCCTCACGCTATAAAACAGAAAACAAAATGAAAACCTGTTGCCAATCCTGAAAAACTTGTTTATATGGAAACGAGAGGGAACACACTGCACTGTAACACTAACTCTCTCTCTCTGCCTGCTTGCATATGACTTTCACTACATTCATATATTAATGTCCTCTCAATTAAAAACAATCAGGTACTATGACCAAAAACCTTACATTTCTCTGCAGATGTCCTTTTTAATTCTATTTGGACTTCTAATAATGTAAATACGTATAATAATAGCAATAATCATTAAAGAAAGACCACAAAGTGTTTGATTAGCCTCTAAAAGGGTAATTAGGAACACCTTCTTCTCACAGACTGTGGGGTCACAACTTCATACTGTACTCAGTGAACTTCACTCTGTCTCTCTGATCTTTTTAAAATCTACAGATATTACTGATTCCAAAGAAATAAAATTTAAGGTATCTTCAGTAAAACATTAGGAGAACTTTAAATGCATAGATATTTGTACACTGATTTCTCTTGCCACTCACTGCCCACTGGAAGCACATCCTGGAGGTGCCTTGCATCTTCTTTGCTGCTAGAAAGTTGCATAAATCTCTGGCTTTGATAGCATTAAATGATACTTCATTCTAATACGATATTCAAAGCTGTTTAGTGTTGGAGCCAAAGAAATGGGAAAAAGAAAAAAAAAAGCAGTTCTTGTCTTAACTTACTGTGATGCTTTCAGCAGTCACCAGCTGAGAACAGCTCCCTCATCAATATCATCTACAGAGATCAAGATATGAAAACACTAAAATTGAAGGTGTTTCCCTGTGGCTTTCAAAAAGCATTTAATAGAAGGCTGAGAACAGGTAAAAGTGTTTATAAGCAACACATTCTAACAAGAGTTTGGTGAAGCATATTTGTCTGTAAGTGCTGTGAGGTTATTTGAAAATATTGTGAAACACTAAGGGGCATAAGACAGAAAAAAACAAAAAAAAGGAAAGGAAAAAAGAAGAGAGATCACTTTTGAAGAACACACCATTAAGAAAGTTTCCATCTCAGAAATACTTATGACATGCAAAAGAAAATAACTTCTGTACTTCCTTGTTAGCAAACCTCAATAAAACAATATATTGTTTTGCTAAGCAGATGAACATTAGATGAACTTAATTGTATTAATGCCAAGATAATCTCTGAGTACACATGAGAGTTTGTATGAAAAGAGACTCTTTTCTTGGATGGGCTGGGAGGGTTAGAAAAGAAGATGGGGTGGGAAGGGAAGAAGTTGCAGACCCAAAAAACAGACCAGTTCCAATACATGGAGAAACTTCTGGGAACATGTTCTCTAAGTTGGATCCATTTTCCTCCTACTTTCTTACTTCTTCTCCCCAAGTATTTTTCCTAGGTTTATACAAAATGGTGTCCCTCATTACAAATGGTGTCTTTGGAATGTCTTTAATGCAGGCACAAAGTCTGACCACCACAGGTCACAGAATTAACCACTTCATAGAAAAAAATCTGCTCTAAAGCTCATGTATATTGAGAGGCTTGAGTCCCTCATGTGATTATGTATTAAAAAATCTGTTAGAAAACTCACATAATATTATCACAAAATATTTTAAGAAGAAAACCATCTTTCACATCAGTAATATTGGTCACTCAGTGTAAATTTGAAAGTATATTGAATGAAGCCTTATGAAAATTCCTCTTCAAAATCTTTATATGGTTCGCATTTATTTTTCCCTTTTCCCACTGCTTTAGTGTCCCACTGCTTTAGTGTCCATTAAGTAATTTCAAATTTCTAATATAAGACTGCCCTCCTGTTCTCCTACTATTCTTTCTTCCTCTCCCCACCCCCCCCAAACAATTTATACTTCATTGTTTACTGTACTTTTTAAGGGAATATAAATAAGTGGACTGTCCTCCATTCTTACTCACTACCAGCCTTCAAAAATGAGATTTGTCTGCATAAACAGGATTATAATGATAAAAAAGAAAATTTTGGCAACACAAGTCCCACTACAGCAACTTAGTACGAAGCAGATATTAAACAATGCTTAAAAGGCTCATGAAACATTACCTGGTACCTGTAAGCACTGTTGGTGAGACCAGTGTGGTCTCATCAGCTCTCTTCCCACTCAGGTGGGCCAGATTTGGCTGGGATACAGTTAATCATATTCACAGGAACTATGGGGCTATGTTTTGGATTGATAACACAGGGATGTTTTCAGTGTTACTGAACAGTGCTTGTACAAAACCAAGGCCTTTTCTACTTCTTGTACCAGCCCACCTGCAAGTGTGCTGGGGGTGCACAAGGAGAATGGAATGGCGTGGAATAGTCTGAGCTGGAAGGAACACACAAGAATCATCAAAGTGCAATTCTTGGCCTGGCACAGGAGAGGCCCAAGAAGCTGGGAGGGGACGCAGTCAGAACAGCTGACCCAACCTGACCAGAGGAATATTACATACCATATGGCATCATGTTCAGCATATAAGAGCTGGGTGAAAAAGGTGGAAGAGGGGGGATGACATTTGCCTTCCCAAGTAACCATTAGCGTGATGGAGCCCTGCTTTCCAGGAGATGGCTGAGCACCTGCCTGTTGATGGATGAAAGAATTCTTTGTTTTGCTGCGCCTGCTTGCACAGCTTTTGCTTTACCTATTAAATGATCTTTCAGATGTAATTTCAACGGTATAAATCACAATGGCAATCTGCATGTGAAACCTAACAGAAATGTTCAGTCTTTGATTGACCTTTGTCAAAGACAGTATCTTAAATCTAAGTTTTCTTTTGGAGTCTTAAAAGAAAATAAATGTCTTTCTACTCATCTTGAGCTCATTAATATCATTAATTCAGTCTTAAACATCTCTACATTAAAAGCAGTGTCATTTATTTTCAGTATTAGTTATCCAATTAACATAGTAAATCACAATGTGTGTTTGAAGAACCGCCTTTCAGCCTGAGATGCAAACCGCTGGTTTTTTTAAAGCCGGGTGAAGTTTGGAGAGAGTTATTAGACTGATAGAGCTGGGGATCAACTTTTTGTAAACCTTTAATAGCACTGGAAACCAGCAATTAGATTTGTTTTGTGCAAAGTCTGTAGCAGATCTTTTTAACACAAGCATCTCTTCCTCACACTGTAGTTTGAATGCGGCATTTATACTCAAAACTGACATGCTTTCATGTTCCTACAGATTGTGTCCTGCTTGCTTTTACAGGGTGGTGATTAGAGCATTAGGTGGTACCTTTCATATCTATTACAACTCTAGTAAAAGATACATCTCTGCTGTGGAACTGGTTTGTTAAAGCAAGAGGCAGTATTGTTTGGATTTTCAAGTTCACTACTGCCAACTACATGGCTCTGTGTAAGTAACAGTCTCTGCTTTTCCAGAATCCTCAACTGTACAGGACAAAAACCACCTCTGTAAAGGCCATATAGATTCTAACAAAGATATCCCTTTCCAATTAAAAAAGAAAAAAAACCCCAAAAAGTGAAACCAAACTAACAAAAAAAACCCCTAAGGACATTTCTAAATTACATGATTGTTAGGGGAGACAATTATCATATAAAACAAAACAAATCATACTTTGCAAGCAGAGAGGAAATGAGCACAGAAGCAAAACACAGATTTGAGACTGAGATAGACCTCACGTTGAGATCAAAGTGACAGAAGCAACGTTCAAAAGCACTTCTTTATCCTTCTGTAACTGAGGAGTTCAATGGTGCACATTCTCAGAGTACACTTGGTTACCCATACTGAGCATAAAAAGCTGCTTCTGAAATTTCTCTGGAAATAAAGGGGGATTTCATTAGGCTGACTTGTCCTCTGACTTACGATATCAGAATTCACAGCCCTACTTCTGATACTGGAAACGGGGAAAAAAATCCCAAACAAATACAAATAGGTTTAGGGCTGAATTCAAAAGGAGACAGGTGCCAGCTGCTGACTACCACATCATCTGCTGTCAGGCTAGTCTGTGTGGTGAAACCTCCATTCCCTGCAAGACACGTGGATTTCATATAGCTGGCCTACACATGCTGAGTAGACAATTGCCTGGCCAATAACAAACACTAGGGACTGAGCATTGTGTTCTATTTCCCGTCCTTATAATGCTTAAGAATCCTTAAGAATGCTTAAATACTCGGGCTGCAAGGAGCCATCCTCTCATATTCTCCTGTGCCTCCCAAAATGCTTATACTCCTGCATCGCCTTAAAAATCTAAGGAAAAAAAACAACATTAAAAGCTTTGGAAACAATCCATCAGCAGAAATGATGATGTTGCTCTGCTTTTCATTTTTTTCCCCATCCCACTAGTCCACCTTTTTATATTGTTTACACTGAAGCTGCTCCACTCACTCAACAAAAAAGAACTTGAGATTCACTGTGCCAGAAACAGAAGAAAACTTAGCAGCACTGTGAAGCACTCTGATCACAGCGCTCCCTAAGCACCAGGCTGTCTCAATGGCCTGCTTCTGTATTTCATCAAATTACCACATATTGAGACCTTCAAGTGATCAGAGATCTGTTCCAGATAAGAGTCTTCAAGTGATGCTTTTGCTGGATGTTCCAGGCAGAAGTGGTATGGATGAGTCCTGGAATCACAGATATTCCTGATATCTACTCTCAGGATTCTAAACACAAATCGAATATATTTCTAAATATGAGTTCTCAGTTGTTTTTCTAGGAAGGGTGTTTCTCAGCTATTTATACTAAACATAAGGCAGTTTCCACTTCAAAACTGGAACTTCTGTCACTAGTAGCCTGCAGCCCTTTCATGATTTGTCTAGAAAATAGACACTCCAAGATTCAAAATATTGCTATCCATCTGCATTCTGTGACATGAATGGTACACATGAAAAGCTTCTCCTATTCACCAGCCCCACCCTCAGTTTTTCTTTCATTCCCTACGAGACTCTCTGAGTCAGAATAAGGAAAACAAACCAACAGACAGACAAACAAATCATATGAAAATACCCCAGTTCTTCTTCTGAGACAGGGCCGCTTTCCACTTGTTCATTAAGCCTGCCTAAGTAATTTTCCACTCCTTTCTCTTGATTTGAAGGATAGCCACTGTGATTGTCTGATCCACATAAATAATCTCTGTTGCCTTTTGCTGTGCATTGGCTTTTAGAAAAAAGCTGCAAATGTTAAGTACTGAAGAGTCTTATATAAATTTATGATACAACTAGCAGCTATGAAAAATTAAAGATTTGCTATTCTAATTTGTAACATACACTGTAATGTTAATTTAAAAATTTCTATTACTGCTTACTATTGGCTTGTTGAAAATTTCAAAGCACAGCAAGGTCTGATGTACTTCATCCACTACAGTCATGCATCCCTCTTCCATATGCCAGTCATAAGTTCCATTTCACTTCTAGCCAGGATGAGGCAACACAATCTAATCTATGTTATCATGTGATGTGCTTCAAAATGACAGCTCTCATCAATGAGGAGCTCATCAAAATTGGAACCACAGAGAAGCTGACCAAAACTGCAACCACAAACACAGTGTGAAGGGGAGGGCACCTAAAGCCAGTCGATTTCTCAGAACTTTGGCACGGTGCCCACTGATAGCAAAACAGGCACCAACAGGCAAAAAAACCAGCTAACAATAACTGTTAAACCAGGCTTAGGCTCCACAGGAATCAGTCACTGAAAGCCATGGTGATTTACAAGAGCCTCTGGTGGGAATTTTTTGACAAAAGACCCAAGCAGCTTGCAATGTTCTCATTATCTGCAAAACAAAGTGTGTTAATAAGTATGCCAAAATGCTCCCTGTATCTGAACTGTGTCTACTGCAGACCTTTCTTCTTTTCATCACTGAAAGTTGGAAAAATATTATCTTTAACAGGCGAGAAGGCTGCGCTGGAAACAAGGGGAAGCTTAATACATAGAGCACTTCAGCCACATTCTTTTTAATTCTCTCTTGATTTCCTAGAAGAAATTTCTTTTACGAAATATTCATGTTTCATGTTAACATATATGGAACAATAAATGAACTGTATAATACACTAAAAGATAAATAAGTCTCAAAGTTTGTCATTATGGAGCTAGAGTAAAAAATTTCTTTTAACTCGAGACCTACTGTAATGTTAAAGCAAAAATATTGCATGTGAGAACAAATTAGTATGACCTCTATGTGTATTGCCCACTAAAAAAAAACCTTAAAGGAAGAGATGACTTATTATGAAGAAAATTATGAGTAAGTACAATATACACCTCAACTACTTTTAGGCTTGATCCAAAGACTATTCCTGTCAATAGTAAATTTTGCTGATTTCAAGGAGTCTGACATGAATAGTTTACATTCAAGGCTGGCATTTTAATCTCTTCAAGTCAAAGCAAGTTGTCCAAATCTAACATATGAAGGTTACTCGTATCTATTATAAGTATTAAAAGTACCATCATTAAAAGAAACATATACACTACAATTAGTCCATAATCTGAGTACAAAATGTGGGTTACAAATGTATTTAGTAATTACCTCAGTGTTCTTTAACCAGCTCATCTGTTGTGATAGATAAACCAGATAAAAACAATGCGCTTTCTCCCTATTTCCAAATATGTGAAAATGACTGGCTGGACATAAGCTCCACACAAAACCATTAAAAGTTGAAAGGTGTGCCATTTCTCAGTGGAAAGGTCATTTCACTAACATTTGGAGTCATGTCTTATGATCTGACACATGACATAATGTCAAAATGACTTGAGCGTGTTACTGTAGGAATTCTTTTCATCCAGACTAGTATAAAGATTAACGAAGCAGGTTCAGCTGATGCCACCTACCCATACCCATTAGTAAAGAGACTGGAAAAATAAAAAGGCAAAAGATTTTCTAGAAAATCTTCTCTAGTTAGGAAATTTCTAAATTCTGGAAAAGTTTCCCATTCTTCTATCCCTCTTTGCCTCTCCCTTTAAGGAAATAAAAGGCTCAAATACTGCTGTGGAGCTGAGAAGGAAAGGAATAAAGACTGTATAATGCCACACACCTTGCTTTCCGTCCTCAAAGACCACCAATGCCAGATCCTAGATTAAAGTGGATGTTTTAACTGATCTTACAGTGTATCTTGCACAGCTCAGAATCAGAGAATTGTTTAGGTTTGAAAAGACCTTTAAGATCATCAAGTTCAACTTGATCCAGCACTGCTAAGTCCACCACCGAGCTGTGTTCCCAGGTTCCATATCTACACATCTTTTAAGTCTTCCAGGGATGGTGACTCAACCACTTCCCTGAGCAGCCTGTTCCAATGCTTGGCAACTCTTTCAGTGAAGAAATTTCTTCTGATACCCAATCTAAACCTTTCATGACACAACTTGAGTCCGTTTCCTCTTGTCCTGTTGCTTGTTTCTTGAAAGAAGAGAGTGACCTCCAACTCACCACAACCTCCTTTGATGTGGTTGTAGAGAGTGATAAGGTCTCCCCTGAGCCTCCTTTTTCTCCAGGCTGAACAGCCCCAGCTCCCTCAGCCACTCCTTACAGGACTTGTGCTCCAGATCCTCAACCAGCTCCACTACCCTTTTTTGGACATTCTCCAGCATCTCAATGTCTTTCTCTTCTTTCCTCTTGTGTTATATTTCTGTGACGGCAGCTATATCACAGATTTCCTGGTACACCACGGCTTCCAGCTCATCCTGTTTGTTGCCCATGCTGCACACATTGGTACAAATATACTTCACCTGGGCTGTTGATTCCACCACCTTTTCTGAGGGAAAAAAGCCCTAATCCCAGAGTGACCATTCTCAGGTACTTCTGTCATTCCTAACACATCAGTAACCCTGGTGTCTCTGCTGCTGCATGCATGTCCTTTCCCTATCTCCACCCACACGGCAGACTGAAGGACCTCGCTAGCACATCATCCCCCAAACTTCGGCATGCAGCCCCCAGTTGCTCTCTAGTGAGCCTGGTTTTATCCCTTTCCCCCTTCAAATCTAGTTTAAAGCTCTCTCAATGGGTCCTGCTATTTCTTGTGCAAAGATCCTTTTCCCCACTTTGAGACAGGTATACCCCATCTAAAATCCAAAATTCTGCCAGAGACCCCGGTCTTAGAGCCAGGTGTTGATCTGCTGGCAACTTCAACCTGCCTACTACCTTGCAAACATTTAAACCTGTCCCAAAGCACTCTGAACAGGGAGTTTTATGAAAATACCAATGTATATATCCCCAGGAAGATACAGTCTTAAAAGCAGAACAGTAAAATTGAAACAGAGGACATGAAGAAAGTGCTAAGGCAGAAAGGATATTGTGGAGTCTGTGGAAACAAGGAACCTGGCAAGAAAAACTAATACAGTGAAGGGCCATTAACATGGAATTGGAGTACCTGCACACCAGTCTGACCCCAGAAATGTCATCCTTCATGAAGTCACATCTATGTTCGTGTACAGCTCAGTCAGCACAAGCATGGGGTCACTCCTTCGTGCCAACATCGCTGCCTAGCAAATGTAACGGCTTGGGATTCCCAAAGATTCTATGGTTTCATTTTATCGTGTTGGCCATTCCATCTTTTGTAACAATTCCTTATAGCAGAATAGAAAGCTGCTGCTACTAGACTCCCCCCTACTTGGGTTAATGACTTTTGGAAGTCTCCTAATGGGATTTAATTACTCCTACATTTTGACAATAGCCATTCCATATGCATTTACTGATAATTGCCTAAGAGCCAACAACAGTTAAGGAACTATAATAATGCCAATTGTTTGCTTTAGTTTTCTTCTAAACCCCTGCCTTTCTCTAACAAGTAATACTGTTGATTTTTTCTGACATCATTTATTCAAAGCCAAAAATAACCCGGATAGAAGCTAACAGCTTGTCTTTCAGGTAGTGTGGAGGATTTATTCTATGGGCAATGCTTTCTAGAACATTGCTTCATTCACCCACCTACATATCTGTTCTGGGCAAGGCAGAAACACTATCTTAGGAAAGTAAACTGTGATTATGCCAGTTTGTAAAGACTACTGGCTTGTGGGTGTTACTTGCATATAGCAGTTCCCCTGCCTGTTCGCAGAAAGCTATTTGGCCAACTTTGCTAAGGTTTTGATTCACTGTAATAAAGATATATTTTATTTAACAAGAAGCCACAGTCCACAAAACACTTCACCGCACTCACACACAGAATAAAACCAAAATAGTTACACTGAAAAAAAGAATAGTCTTGATGGAAGTGAAGGGAAATTCATTCTCAGTGAGCTGCTGAACTAAAATTCGGTGTATAAGTCACATTCCTTACTGCATAGTAATCATCAAAATTGCCCTGGGGGCTGCATAAGATCTCTGTGACTTTCAGAGAAGCTTATTCTCTCAAGTCACATGGGCTGGCACATGTTATTTAGATACCCAAACTTGCCTACGAGCTGGTCTCTATACACGTAAACTAATAAAAAATGAATTAAATAAACATGTATGTAAAGGATTTTGAAGAAGACATCACAGGCTGGCTGATAGCAGCCTCAGATGGAAGCAAAATGGTTAAAAATTCATGTTTATAAGGAATGGTGTGTACAAATGTATAATACACAGTAATATGCACAAAAATAATACACACATACTCTCATAGTGCTTTTTTAAAATTCCTTTTAAATGTATTGCACACACTGAAAAATCATAGCATCCTTCTTATTCATGGCCAACACCTTAAAAAATTTCCTAAATATACCCAGACAGGCTCAAAACATCAATGAACTTTTATGAGCTGTACATTTCCTAGACATTTCTACTCACAGAACAAGAAATAACCAAGGCTTAGAAGTATATTCCACACTAGTAAAATTTTCTATCTGAACAGAGAGGTGCTGGCTGATGCCATTGCAAGATCACTCTCAGTAATCTTTGAGAGATCATGGCAACTGGGAGAGATGCTTGAAAAATGGACTACAGGAAAGCAAATGTCATTCCTGTCTTCAAAAGGGGCAAGAAAGAGGACCCAGGGAAGACCAGCTTCACCTCAGTCTCTGGAAAAGAGATGAAATAATTAGTCATGGAAACCATTTCCAGGCACATGAAGGACAAGAAAGCCATCAGGAGTAGTCAGCATGGCTTCACCAAGGGGTAGTGATGCTTGAACAGCTTGATAACCTTCTATGATGAAACATCCAGCTAGGTAGATGAGGGGAAAGGAATAGATAGCCTGTCTGACTTCGGGAAGGTTTTCTACACTCTCTCCGACAAGATCTTCGGAAAGAAGCTGACAAGGGTGGACTGGATGAGCAGACAGTGAGGTAGACCGAAAACTGGTTGAACCACTGGACCCAAAGGGTAGTGATCAGTGGCGCAAAGTCCACCAGAAACGGAGGCTAAAAGTAGAAGCATACCCCAGGGATCAATATTGGGTCCAATTCTGTTCACATTCATTAATGATCTGCATTATGAGCCAGAGTGCACCCTCAGCAAGTTTGCTGCTAGATAAAAACCTGATAGAGCTGATACACCTAAGGGCTGTGCTACTGTCTGGAGTAACCTCAACAGACTGGCAAAATGGGTTGACAAGAACCTTATCAATTTCATCAAGGGGAGCTGCAAAATCCTGCACCTGGACAGGAACAATGTCATCTAACAGAACATAAACTGCAGGCCACACAGCCAAGAAGCAGCTGAGCAGAAAGGTACCAGCGCTCCTGGTGAACACCAAGGTGACCATGAGTCAGCAGTGTGACCTTGTGGCAAACAAGGCTAATGCCTCCTGGGCTGCATTAGAGAAAAAATATTGACAACAGGTCAAGGCAGGGAGTGATCCTTCCCCTCTGCTAATCACTGGTGAGGTCACAACCTGGATTGCTGGATCCAGTTCTGGGCTCCCCAGTTCACAAGAGACATGGATATATTGGAGAGAATTCAGCAAAGGCCTACAAGGATGACCAGGAAAGTCAAGTTTCTCTCCTATGTGGAAAGGCTGAGAGCTGTGACTGTTCAGCCTGGAGAGAAGGGTCAAGGAGATCGCATCCATGTGTACAAACACCACATGGGAGGGTACAAAGAAGATGGAGCCAGGCTTTCTCAAGGATGCACAATGATGGAACCATAGGCAATGGGCACGAGATGAAACACAGGATGTTCTCTATGAACACCAGGGAACACTTTTTCACTGTGAGGGTGACCGAGCACTAGCACAGGTTGCCTAGAAAGGTGGTGGGGGTTTCCCTCCTTGGACGTATTACAAAGCCACCTGGACATGGTCCTGTGTAACTGGCTCTAAGTGGCCTTGCCAGAGCAGGGGGTTGGACCAGATGACCTCCAGAGGTCCCTTTCAACCTTAACTACTCTGTGTTTCTGTAGCAGGATAACCCCTAATCTCACTTTTTACCAAGCTGGTGAAAATTAGCCAGCTGTACAAAAGGCAAGCACAAGCACTACTGCTTTCTTAACCAGAGGAAAACTCTTAGCAGACCATAATATCCATCATTTCTTTTCCTTATTTTTATCCTCATTTTCTCCTTCCTGTTATTTTTATCCTCCCATAAAACCATAAGGAAAACATGATTCATGCAACAACAGATGGTGACAGAAACCCTCTACCTACACTGGAATGTAGGTGATGTCAGTATTCATTCATCTCAGCATAATAGGCTGCATTCAGTGCTTCAGTGGAGTAAGAATGAGGATCCATTCCATACAAAATTATTGATTTTCTATAAGTCACAGCTATATACCCAATATATAAATGAAGGATAACTATAGCCCAGGGACAAGATTTTCCAAAATGAGCAGTGAATTTTCATGTTCATCTTGATAAAATTTAAATATGACTGGATATTCACAATATTGGAAAAGGGTGGAGAGGGATGTTTAAGATATCTTTAAAGTGTTCCACATTGGAGAAAAAGAAAACATTAGGCATCAAATTTGCAATAAGCATTTAAAACACTTAGCCAAATAGGCCACAGTGATGTAATTTTAGAAATGCACAAAATCCAATTTTCCACATACCAGGCACCATTTTACCTTGGATAATCCACTTTCTGCTTTCACTAGATTTTGCTCCACGGAACATTCTGATTACTTCCACACTTAGTTCTTAACAGTATTTGCACTCAATAGCACCACTGTGACTTAGTCAGGGAGTGGGATTTTTCCCAAGAAGGCATCTTGGAAATGCTCATCATATGTGTGTTCCTCACTCAAAACTCTTCATACAGCTACAGGTTTAGCCACAGCAAGGATCTGCTTCCTGTGCAGCATGACTACAAACTATTGGAACACAGAGTGAGCAACCAAAAGTTAAGGGTCTTTGTTATAAAGAGCTAGTGTCAAAAATTGATTCCCCATTATATAGAGACCTGTGTTTGCTCTGCCTTGTTAGTTCTGAGCAACACCCTTCCAGAAACACAATCGGTGACAACTTCCTAGCAATCAAGTGCGTGTTTTCTTTCTTACAGAACTTTCTCTTTGACTTTGAAAGAACCCACGGAAATCTAAAAGCATCTTGAATTCTGTACATTCTTATAACACTTTTATCTTAGTTTTAACTGTGTCCATAAATATATTGAACAGTATGCAGAGCTAGTACTTGCAAAGTTGTGAATCTGAGATATGACCATAAAGATATCATAGGAGAATGGTCATTATGTGTGACCTGATTACACTTCCATATATGCTTAATTTTACATACTTTTAAATGTCCTTGTATAGTGCTATCTGCCTGAAATATTCAGAACCATTTCTATGTGTACTACTGTTAATGAAATTACTTGGCTTTCTATCAGCCCATTCTGAATTTCAAAAATATTACCCTATCAACACTGACTTACTGTAAAAATTAAAAAAACCCAAACCACCAAAACCCACTATTTACACCGGACAGAGAGAGTACCAATGAGGACTGAAACAAGAAAAGTGAGAAACATGAACATGTTCCCAGCATTGAAAATTTAAAGTGCTGATCAGGAAATAGCATAACTGTTTTTTCTGGCAACAGATGCCTCATCAGAGAGCAGATTTGCATTGTACTTGGTATTTTATAAAATATAGAGACAGAGAATCGTTTAGGTTGGAAAAGATGCTGACTTTGACCACTAACATAATACCAGCACATTCACAACTAAACCATGTCCCCAAGTGGCACATCTACACATTTTTAATACTTTCAAGGATGCTGATACCACAACTTCCCTGGGCAGCCTGTTCCAATTCCTGAACAACCGTCAATGAAGAAATTTTTCATATTTTCCAAACAAAACTTCTCCTGATGAAACTTGAGGCCATTTCCTCCCATACAGTCACTTGTTACTTTGGAGAACAGTTCAACAGTCATCTGTCTACAACCTCCTTTCAGGTAGTTGTAGGGAGCATTAAGGTCTCCCCATAGCCTCTTTTTTTTCCAAGCTAAACAGCCCAGGTCCCTAAGTTCTCCTCAGAAGCCATGTGCTCCAGGCCCTTCATCAGCTCTGTTGCCCTTCTCTGGACACACTCCAGCACCTCAATGTCTTTCTTGTAGTGAGTGGCCCAGAACTGGAAACAGGATTCGAGGTGTGGCCTCACCAGTGCTGAGTACAGGGGTACAATCCCTTCTCTGGTCCTGCTGGCCACACTATTGCTGATCCAGATCAGGATGTCACCAGCCTTTTTGGCCACCTGGGCACACACTGGCTCACGTTCAGCTGCTCTTGACCAGCATGCCCAGGTCCTTTTCTGCTGGGCAGCTTTCCAGCCATTGCCTGGGGTTCTTGTGACCTGAGGGCAGGATGCAGCACTTGACCCTTCTGAACCTCATACCATTGGCCTCAGTCCATCAATACAGCCTGTCCAGATCCCTCTGTAGAGCCTTCCTGCCCTCCAGAGATCAACACTGTGCCTGCAAGCTGACCAAGGATGCACTTGATCCTTTTGTCTAGAATATCAATAAAGGTACTAAATAGGACTGGATCCCACCTGGACCCCGTAGACTTGTGCAAGCCTAAGCGGTATAGTCACTTACATTTTCTCCCTGAACGACTTCACGACATTCTTGTAGTCCTCTGATGTTGCCTGCCTTTTCTTCCAAAGGCCATAAATTCTCCCTTTTTTCCCTTCCAGCCAAAGCTCCCAATTCAGCCAGGATGGTCTTTCCAGCCAGCTCATTTTTTGGCTCACGTGGACACCCTGCTCCCATGCCTTTAGGATTTCCTTCTTAAAGCACATACAGTCTTCCCAGACTCCTTTGTCCCTCAGGACTGCCTCCCGAGGAACTCTCTTAACCAGTCTCCTAAACAGGCCAAATTCTGCCCTCTGGAAGTCCAAGGCAGCAGTTTTGCTGACTTCCCTCCTTACTTCTCCGAGAATCAAAAACTCAATCATTTCATGATCGCTTGCCCAAGACAGCCTCTCACAGTCATATCATCCACCAATCCTTCCCTGTTCACAAACAGCGGGTCCAGCTGAACATCTTCCCTTAGTGAGTTCCTCTACCAGCTGTCAAGAAGCTACTTTCCACAAACACATATTAGAAAACTCTGCTTGTTCTGGAGATTTTGCAGTCTTATCAAGGAAGGTAAAGAATATGAACGAAACAGAAAGAGAGGTGAATTTGTTTGCCCTCTCTCACATTGCCCTCCTCTCCGTGCAGTGCCCCATTTCCAATCATTGTTCCATAGAAGTGGAAAGCACAGTGTTAGTTATTGTAAGATATCTTCATAACATATTTCGTGATCTATACTACGTTTGACTGCTGATTAGATTCTGAAAATCAATCCATGGAAGTGGATGGATGAGAAGCCTAGAGCAACTACAATATGAATCACTGCTTTCTGCAATTACACTAAAATGGTAACTAATAGTAGATCATTTATTTTACTGCTGGAATAAGAATTGGTTTTCCCTGTATGTATATATAGAGAGAGCAAAATTAATTTTTGTATGTTTCTTAAATATGTACTATATAAAGTAGCATGGAAACAACCTGTTTGGAGGTTTCAACAAAAACGGTTTGTACAAAGAGATATGCAAAGCAAAGTACTTTAAACATCATGGCAAATATTTAACTATTTTGTCTTCATCAAAAAAGTCACAACACAAGTCAGTAAACCAGACTCAGAGTTTCAATGGGAACTGTAAACTAAGCTGAACACTTTCTGCCTGAACATTATTTCACGTACAGAAGTAGTTCCAGTTCACATCAACAAATGTTGGAGAAAAATACTGTAACTAGTCACTTTTTCTAAGTTTGAATAGAGGTTAACATAGTTGTCATTGTCCATGCTGCTCATCACGGAGCTTTATTCTGCTGTCAGCAATGGAGTATGAGGGACTGACTTGGGGCAACTTTTAACCCCTGTCAGAAATTATTACCTACCCTGGAGATTAATCCAGGTGATGAAAAGATAATCTTCTGTCCTCACACATCTGCATATCCATCTGCACAGCCTCTCCAGATTAGACACATTACTGACAAACGCCATAATAATTCTTTTTCTGCCTTACCCTTTATTGCACTTTCACACCTGATGAAGTGTCTGTGGTTAGCAGATGATTATTTCTATAGCAGCAACTAGGCAGAGCTGATGTACTTCCTGGGCATTTGTAATTATTCATCAGAATCACCAGAATGACCACAGGTCTTAGCAGCATAAAACCAGGAATTTTTCCACACATTATTGGGCCATAAAGGTTATCGATGTAATGAACAACAACATACTATTTTTACCATTAATAAAAGTCAAAATTAATATAAAAGACCAGTAAATTTCTAGCATTACCGTTTGTTCAGACATCCCAGTAAGCCAGAATTAACATTAAACTGGACAGGAAAATAGCTACTGAAAAGCATATTTCTAAAATTTTCCAAATACCTTTATGTCTCTTCAAAAATTAGAAATTTAATCAGCAATTCAAACTTATCATTCTTTAATTTCAGCCACATAGTGAACATCACTAACTATTTTTGGCCTCTTAAAAGACCTTTACAGATGTTAAACCAATTTGACATTACTGAATGATTTCTCGAGAGGCTCAGTATTTAGGTGCATATTTTGACCACAGGCAAAAATTTCTCCTCTCACATATGTATTTTACTATTGTTCATATTTTCAGTGCAGCTTGACATATCTACTGAAATGGAATGGAACCAGGCATTTGAGCTCTGAAGCTTGTTTGGTAAACCTCAAGCAGACACCTAATTTTAGGAACCAAAGTTTGAAAACTCTCATTATACTCTATAAAGAAATTCCACCTCTGTAGACCTGACTTTTTTGTTTTGTTTTATCACCACCAAGCAACAGGAGATGCTCCTCAACAGAAATTACAATACAGGTTTGTAGAAGTAATTTAATCCTATGCCACATTGGAATAACCTGTGGGAACACCATGCCTTAAGGAATGCACAGAGTCTGTTTCCTTTCAGGCTAAGTCAAAGCATTAGGGACAGTAAAGTCTATTTATTGTCCTGGACTAAACAGATTTGGTGGTTTCACTGGAAAAAAACTCCCTAAGCAAAGGAAAATCAAGATTTCTACATGATGATGTTAAACTACACTAAATATCATTACTAGATGGCTGTTTCTTCCCTTAATTCTGTGAGGAAAAGAAAGAGAAGATACTAGAAGTCATGCATAGTCAGCAACTGAGTATTGCATAAGGAAAAATTATTATTTTTAGACAGACTGGCCTGTAAGATGTTCAGTGGCAAAGAACACACTTAAAATTTTTAAGGGTAGTGTTTACCAAAAATAGCTTTACACTGTCTTCCTAATAAAGGCATGAAACTAGTTGAGATACTCAGACAGACACACTTGCATTCTTCCATCTCATGTTTAATTTTTCCTAAATAAAAGATAAACTTCTAATTCTGGTTGTCATAAACAAACAAACCAAGCAAAAATACCACGATTGTCTTATTTGGTGCTGTAATGGAATTGCAAAATTCACTAAGATCCTTCCAGAACTGCCCTATTTCAAAGGATGCTAGATCAGATGATGACTAGATAGCACAAATATCTTATTTTAAATTTCAACAGCAGAATTTCTCAAAGTGTGGAGGAATGAGGGGGAAGTAAAACTATGGAAGATATATTTAGGGCAACCTCAAACTAGCACCTGAATACCATATGATCTATAATTATCTACTTTTAGAAAATCCTTATTAGAGAGAAAACCAACATTTTTCTGATTTCACCATGAATTGAACTTGAATTATCGGAAAGTAAACACAACGCCCATCACTACCTGCTCATCCTTTACTTGCTCGATTTAACCTAAATGGGAGAGGAGCAGTGGGAAGTTGCAACAATACCATTCATGTCAAACAATGCAAAGTCTAAAACTACTACTACAAATGTTCTTTTCAATCTCTAGCTTTTTTATCCTTTTAAATGCTGATATTTGTTATCCAGCACTCCTATTTGAATGCACAGGGTGTGCTGAGGATCAATCACAAAAAACTCTGAAGAAGATTCCTGACATGGTGTACAACCTAACTTTGAATCTAGAACTTGCCAATTTTCTTATTAGAAATATAAATGAATAATGCTTTGGTTCTTAGAATAATATGGAACAGAACCCAAATCCTGAAGTATACTATATCAAGAGGATTCAGAGCATCAATAGTAGGACTTCCCTCAATGTACCATAACACCTCATTACAGCACTGACAGATAATTCCAAAGCCACTCTTTGGAATATATAAAATGTATTTGGATATATATATTTATACATGTGTACTTATATATTGTGCTCTTTTTCTCCTGTCCAATGATGAACATTTTGCAAAGTAGTAAGTGTGGCTCAGATTACACAAATCAAATCAAAGAAATACCTTTTCAGAGAGGAACACTTCCTACAACAAGTTAAATCTGTGCTATAGCTCTCCTGTCCTGATGCCACTCATTGACCAAGTTCTCCTTACAATGCTATCCTTACTCCATGGGCATAGTGAAATACTGAAAATGAGAACAAGCCTTCACAAAGAGCCCACAGAAAGAGCCCATCCTGTCCCCAGGCTCACATGTGTACCAATTGCAAGACACACACAGTCTGGGAGTGCCTAACTCGAATAATTGATTTCTCGTACTGCTGTGTCTGGTATAATGACAGCAGCTGAGCTCCAAAATACATTTTTAAGTGACACTGAAGGAAAATAGCTCTTTAGTAACTGTCAAAGCTATTTCCACTAGGACTCCATACTAAAGTTCCTCAGTTAAACAGTATTCTTCCACACATGAAAAACATTGCAATTTGGAATTTCAGAGCTTTTTTTTTTAACTGAAGGCAATGAACTTTATTCTTGGTTTTTGTGAATGCTGAACACTCGGAACTGGAAAGTGAACTACAATTTGAATTTCGGCTTTAAATTAATCACAGTGTTCTCTAGAGGTAATATTCACTCTAAATATAAAAAATACATATCTCTGCATTCACTGGCTGAAAAAAATCTGAATAATTCAGTATATGGAACAGTTTTCCAAATATATCTATTAAGACATGTATTAAACCGATGATAATGTTATGGCTCAGTTAATACCTAATTAATGTTCCTTGCTAAAGAAATTTTAAAACTTTGGTACATGCAGCGCAGAAGACTGATATTTTGCAGCTTATTAGCACCAAAGTTTCAGAGCAAAAGATTTTTTTTCTTGTTATCTTTCAGACTTAAAAACATCAACAAAGCATGTTACTTGGAGTCCTAGTTAAGTACAATAAAACATGAGCTGGAGCTGTGACATTTAACAAAACTTCGTAGCTCTAGGGACCTAGTCTTAAACAGGAGTTTAAATATGAATGAATTTGCAATTCCAAGAACACTTAAGCTGAGCTCAAGGTTGAAAATACGAAACTGAAAAAATATGAGAAGGTNAGAAGACTGATATTTTGCAGCTTATTAGCACCAAAGTTTCAGAGCAAAAGATTTTTTTTCTTGTTATCTTTCAGACTTAAAAACATCAACAAAGCATGTTACTTGGAGTCCTAGTTAAGTACAATAAAACATGAGCTGGAGCTGTGACATTTAACAAAACTTCGTAGCTCTAGGGACCCAGTCTTAAACAGGAGTTTAAATATGAATGAATTTGCAATTCCAAGAACACTTAAGCTGAGCTCAAGGTTGAAAATATGAAACTGAAAAAATATGAGAAGGTTAAACAAAACACTATGAGGCAGAATCACAAACTTATTTGAAAAGCTGAGTGACATTTTTATCTATACAGGTCTTAATTGTTGTAAAAAGAATGTGCTAAAAAAAAATGAATGCTAGAATATCAAATACCAGGACAAAAAGTAAGTCCAAGACATATAATGTGACTGATTAAATTTGTGGAGAACAGAAGTAGGAAGAAAGCAGCAAAATTATTCAGAAGTATTCTGAATAATTTAAGACAGTAAGATGACACTAAAAAGAAAATTAAAACTAAGGAAACTGGATTCTCAATACCAAGAATACTTTTTTTCATCTCAGAGTGAACTAAAAAAGATAGACAAGAAATCCTTACTGCACTCTAAGATAAGCCATATCAAACTTCAAGAAATTTGAGGGAAGGTAGGGGAGGGTGGGGTGTTCCCCCCTCCAATTATGAAACAGGGAAGAATAACTCTCTTTTGGAAGTATATTTCAGGAATGACTTCAACTCTTCTAAGAGCATACAGTAAGTTTATTACCCTGAAACTATCTTTAAATAGACCAAAAACATTTAAAGAGCTGCCATCTCTCACAACATTTTGAAAGCATTCAAACACTTCACTTTTCCTCTATTTTTTTTCTTTCCACAAAAATTGAGCTTTTTTGTTATAATATCTATTTGATTTTACGAACATCTTTTTCTTTCTAAGTGTCTCAAGGAACCATTTTGGAGGCTGAAAGAATCCCAATTTCTCTTCAGAAGTCTTCAATACATGACTGGTGCATCCGCTACACTTTTATCTTTCCCACAGTTTCCTCTGAATTTTTCTGTCTCTTCAGTTTCAGCTGAGGCTTCATTGCCTGCTTTGACACTATTATTTTGCTGTCTTTAGTTGGGAAAAATCAAGCTCTTCTCATTACGAAGAAACTTCCTTTATTTTCATGCCGTCCTTTATCTATTTTCTCGTCTCTAAGATTTGGTTATTTCTGCCATGTCAGAGCATACAGTCAGGAATACCAAGATATCTCTGATTACGAAAAGGGAAAAATTATATTGGAATTTACCTGTATCTAACTGTGGAGAATGAATGTATCTTCTAGATGACAACATATTTGAGGCCTTTAATTTTCAAATATATCACACAAAAAAGGTGTGTATGTAAGTAAAGCTGATGTAGCAGCAGACTACTTTAATTCAAGAAGTTTTAACGTTTGTGATCTGAGAAGCAAATCTGTATATTTTTCTCATAAAGAAGGTCAATATAGTTTTTTTAATATGTATATATATGGTTTTTTCTTTCCATAAAAATATGTATACTGTATATGTTTTTTTTCTTTCCATAAAAATTGAGATTTTTTTGTTCTAATACCTATTTGATTTTACAAACATCTTTTTCTTTCTAAGTGTCTCAAGGAATCATTTTGGAGGCTGAAATAATCCCACTTTCTCTTCAGAAGTGAAGGCACACCTTTGGGTTTTCTTCTGCAAATCACAAGTGTTTGCAAGGAACATGAGATTTTACAATAAAACATACTGTACCAGTGTCCAGAATTGTTCATTATTCCCCTCTTGACAAACCTGTAGAAAGGTTAGTTTATATCCTGGGAACATCTGTCCCTTTTCCGTCTGCAGCATACAGGCAGCCTCCATCAAACTAAAGAATCAGGTTTTCAGAAGGGCCAGTGGTCAAAACTTGGGTGGTAAGGAAAGGTGCTGATGTATTTTTAAAACATTTTAATACTTCTCTCAGTTCTTTATAATCCTTGAAATTGTGTGAAGCTTTCCCATTAAAAAGAAAAAGATATTTCAGAAAGAAGTGTATTTAGAATACATCAAAATCTTCTCAATGCATGGGGAAAACATCCAATCTAACCATAAAGTGTGGTTGGTGAGTTCACTACACCTCATTTTGTTTAACAAAATCTTCAAATCTCATTTCTAACCATGTGTGAAGAGATCCACTATCCTTAAACAATGAAGAGAAAAGAAAAAATTAAAATAGTGTATGTCTTGTAATAGAGAGAAAACTATCTGTGACAAAAGCCACCCATTTTTTAATCTTTTCAAGACTCCTGCAAATAACATTAACTAGAAAACAAAAGGCAAAAATTTCTCATCTGATTTGAACTCCTCAGAAAACTGTTAGTATTGATTTTCAAAGAAAACCCACAGAAAATAGCTGTTATGCTTTTGGGGCAGAGATCAATACAGGTATCACAAATCACTTCAATAATCAGAAGTGAGAGATTTTTCTTGGAATATTGTTTATCCTCCGTAACGTAACAATGCATTTCTCACACAATGCATTTATCACCCTCTTACATTCAAAGACCAGAGAGATGGTTAAGAGCACTTAATCCTAGCAAAAGTTTTCTCATTTTATATTCCATCAGCCCACGATGATTATATTGTTAGACTGTCCCAGTTAGTGACAGCTTAAAAAGCACAGCAGTATTCTGACTGGTAAACACATAAAAAGCAAATTACTTAGCTGCTAATGGAGCTGTTCCAAATGGGATACAGAAATAAATACATTCCATCTGCAACGCGGTGGGAAAAAATTAAAGATATCCAGTGGTTATTATTTGTATATTTAGAGTTTTCTTGGAACAAAAGAACTTGCACATGTCGTGCAACAAAGCCTCACACAGGGCTGAGCTGGGGAAACCTGCCGAGCTCAGCACCACTCACACCTACTTACTCAAGTCTGAAAACATTACAGTTATATTCCCCACAAATCTCCTGCTAGTCCTCAGGTGCCAAGCTCCCCTTTGGAGTCAGTCATGGCTTTCCATGTCATGCAACCCAGCACTCATGGATTAGCACACCTAATGTGAAAGCTTCTGCTTAGTCAATGAGCTAATGTCTATGTTTATGAAGGCAGGATTAATGTGCCCGCTATCACACAAGGAATCTGGTTTATGCAAGTCTCAATATTCAACCAAACCTATGCTTCCTTTGTGATTCTGTCCAGAACTGAACTGTTTAAAACCATGGTGAAAGCCAAATATACCATAACATGTATCTAAAAATAATGACTTAAATCCTTCCTTAAAATGAAAGACTGCAGGGGGTAAAAATATTTGCATCCACTGCTTTGGAACTTTTTTTTGTAGGACCAACACCAAAGTCACCACCAAGATACTTTTCAGTAAAAATATACCCAAATCTCACTGAACATTTTCTTTCTTTACTAAGCTGATGGGAATTTTTATTCTGTGGATAAATGCATTCAGAGAACCTGAAACAAGCTCCCCCACATCGATTCTGCACCACTGCGCAGAGGATTAGCTCATCAGATTTAGACTTTCATTGGTAACCAGATGAGGGGCATAATATATGACAGGCTGCTCTTCCAACGTACTGAAAATCTAAGATAAAAACTTATGTTTAAGAAATAAAAAATTGTTGAGTTAGTTTTTAGAAAGCTTCCATTTGCATCACTTAGTATTTACTTAAAAGATCAATACCACAAACTACTGGGACCTAATAAAACAGAGTAGTTCAGACATAAACCCCTTAAGAAATCAAATTAAATTCTTCAAAGCTACAGGCACAATACCTAAGCTTTTAAGAAGAAAGTAATATGTGTATTACTGCTGCTTCTTTCTATCTGCTTATATCCCAAAATCTCTACAATCAGGATCAGGAATTCTCTGTGTTCTTCATCATTAAAGATATTACACAAATGCCTTCTAAGAGTAAAACTTTCATGAGCTAGTCTTACTAGTAATTTTCAGTACTTTAATTAATATATCCCACTTTAAAAATTACAGGAAAAATTAAATCTAGAGCTTTTAGGCTATCAAAAAACGTTGGCTTGCAGGAGGTGCCATAGCATAGTTTATCTAAGCATAGCAAGAATTTATCCCCAGGCAAAATTGGGTTCATGTTCACTCAGACTCTTTCCTGATTCTGAAATTTGGACATCCAATATACTTGTCAGACTTTTATACATATATATATATATGTGTGTGTGCGTGTGTATGTGCCGCTTCTTATAAAAAAAACCAATGTCCACAAACACTCTGTTATTCACTTCTTTAAATCTGAAAAGACCAAAGTCATTCTTAACAAACCTCTAAGAGCCTATTTTTCCACTCACGCAACCAGTGCTACTGAAAGAAAATTAAACACAAAACTCATCCTTGTGCAAACTGAAAGAAAAGAAGAATTTGCTGTTCACAACTGAGGAGTGAGAATTTTGACTATAGACCTAGACTAGCAGATCAAAATCTAACAAGATTATACTATACAGTCTCGAAACATTACCTTGAAGGGCCAAGTCTTACCTCTTAATAAAAAAAAGAAATAATTAAGAGTAATGCAAGCTATACTATAAAATTTCTGCATTTCTCTACATTATTTTCAGGCTAGGTTGAGAGAAATGCAGTGCCCAGACATTGTGCTGCACAAAGAATTAATCACAAGACCTTGAAGGCAAAGTGCCACACGGAGAATTTCAGGCAAAGCAGTGTTTTGGACAGATCAGGCAACACGCGGCTTATTTCAAATGACTACTCCCCACTGCTGAGCAGCATCCTTGCAGAAAAATATTGACTGTAACTTTGTAACATGTAAAGAGGAAGGAATTGCAAAAAGACCATTTTACACAAAATTAATTCTATTTTTACTTGCCGGTAAAAAAAAAAAAAAAAAGACAGTTATTCTAAAATCTTGCCCTCACAACAGAAAATGTCTAGTGAAGCCAGGAATGTAGCAAATCAGTTCAGCCATGGCCAACTTTTAAATTGGATTTCAATCAACCTTTCAAGTTTGGGGAATTCTGAAATGTGCACTTAACCTACTAACCCAGAAAGAAACATCTCTAATTGCCCAAATTCGGCCTAAATTCTATTTACAAGCATGAGTTACCCTAGCATAGGTATAAAAAATTACAGCCTCTGATAAGCAAGAGTGAAGTAAAGATTTTTCTTTTTTAAAATTAACTAGATAAAATTCTGTTGAGAAGGAGAAACATAGAAACTAAGGCTATTAAATTAATCAACAAAAGTTAAAGAAACTGAAGAGTTTTAAATTCCCCTATTAAAATACCAACCAAAAAACCTTCACACCAAGCACACAACTGGAACATCACCTGGATGGATTTGGTTGCTATAAATTGGCAGGGAAACAAGGTAGAGACAAATAATTCAAGCAAAATGGGATTAGTACTGGTGCAATCTTTTGTTAAAGGAGTGACACAGACCTGTCTCACTTCAGCAAAGCAAAAGGTTCCTAATTTGAACCCTTCTTTTCTGCCAGTACCATGATATGGAATAATTATTTTTTTATTACGTGTTTCCAGCTTGACTATCCCTTTGGTATTTGGTATATTATTGCTACTTTTAATTAGAAGTTTCTGAGTAGAAGTATTTGCCTTACAGCTGCCTGAACACCCACGGTAAATCTATCATTAATTATTTCATTATTATTCTCACTACTTACTAGGAGCTTTATGTAAATCTTATCTACCTGTTCTTAAAAATAAGAACAAAGGGAAGCTGTGCTTGTCTTCCTTTCATTTTCCCTTGTAGTTGAAAAAGAACACTGCTCGCTTAGAAGCTTCCCAGTGCCCAATACAAGATTGATTCCCTTAACTCTGAAGTAATTATGATTTAATTCTCTATTTAATTGAGCCAAGCATCTTGCATGAACCATTGAAACCAAACCATATGAAAAATTATGTGCGATTTAGCTCCTAATTTTGAAGGTCAAAACTCTGAGGCAGACCTGAATAATGCTGACATTTCTGAGGTGTGTTTGAAAACAATTTATAGGCTGGCAGAAACAACTTGCTAAGATTTGCCAATTTAACCAAAAAAATAACTTTCTGTACAGGGTCTGACCTGTGTGGAAGTCTCTAATTTAAAAGATAGCAAAGTCTATGGTGCCATGATCTGCCCTGGCACCAAAAGGGATGACAGAACATGGATGGATGGATGGATGGATGGATGGATGGACGGCAGGAAGGAATATAGAACAACTTCTCTTTCCACAGACAGACACTGGAAACAAAGCTAGTAAATTCCTTGGGAGCGTTGTTTGTCCCTGCCACAAAAACAAGAGAAGACCTGGTAGCTCTTTTTTTCCAGGATTCTGAGAACTATTGAACCTTTATTCAGAGGGTATTAGTAACCTGCTCTGTCTGCCAGATGCAGCACCATGTTCTTGGTCCCAAAGGCACATCAGGTTGTTCAGTGTATCACTCATCCTTTAAAAAGTAAGATCTCTCTTAGGAATTATTTGGTAGCTGAAAAGAAGACAACACACTTTTCCTTTACTTTCAAAAAAAGACAAACAATGGAAGACTTTTTGCATTTATGGAATTCTCTAGATGTTAAAATAATTCCAGTTCCTTCTGCCAGTCTGCTCAGATTTCAGCCCAGTGAACACAAAGACTGGAAACTGACAGCCAAGCCACCCATTATCTTTCCTCACATGTTCACTAATTAATTGTGACAACAATTCCTGAAATCCCTGTAAAATGTGTTGGAGGCAAAAAAGGTGCACGGGTTGTATTTCTTACCTATCTTCCCTCTCCTCAGGCACAAAACATATCCACATCCACTCACTGAATTTTAGTAATAACAGTTCTCCTTTTGTTTTCCAAGTACAGATTCCTGCCCCAATTTATTGAAAGGCTAAGAGACAAATCTATTTCTAAATAGTCAATTGTGTAGACCAAGTGATGCAGAAACTAATTTCCCTCCTTCTTTTAGAGCCTATGAGGATCCACAGAACCCAGATAACATTCGGATTTCGTTAACATAAAAAAATAAATCCCAAACTTTATTATACTCTCCTTGCAGTTACAGTCCTAAAGACAAATAATGTATGAACAAAACACAAGAAGCTAATTCTAAGCCTCAAAGAATTACTGCTCTAATTCTCTCTCACTCTCTCTCTTAGGCTCCCCCTCTTACAAACACAGCAGTAGGAAAGAAGACTTGCAGGGATAAAAAGGCACTGCTGTTAAAACTATTATTAAAACACCACATGGGATGCTCAGCCGATTGTGGCATCTGAGTGGAATCTGTCTTTGTTTATATACAAGCTAAATTGTTACAAAAAGCATAACATCAGCAAAACCAAGATGGAGATGTCTTAGTTCTTTGTACACTGGAAGACCTTTGTCTCAAAATTTTAGGAAAATAAAACAACAGGCAGAAAATTCTTTTAATTCCAAGGTCAGTAACCTTCAGATCTGGAAAAGTAAAACACACAATTTATCTGTCTTAAGTGAGTTTTGTGGCATTAGTTGATGTTTAATTAAACAGCACTACAAATTATCAGACTAGATCTGAAGACATAGAAGTATAGAAATAGGAAAAATAAGCTTTGGTAATACCCAGGTTTCACAGTGGGGTAGCATGCTGCCTCAATACGAATGTCATTTCTTAATAAATGAATAACAACTCCACTATGTTACAGAAGTACACACGAATTAAACAGAACAAATGCAGAGCCTCCCTTTGTTAGCCTTAGGGGAAAAAATTGCTGTCTGCAGGTCCCCTGACTTCTTCCTACTTTTATGTCCTCACCTTCCTTCTCTACTTTTCCCTTTCTTTCGTTCTTTCCACACAGACTAACATAAGAAAGATGCTGAAAAGAGACTCCAGCATCACAGAAGGGGTAAAACCTAAGCCTTGGAACAGAGGTATCCTAGAAAGAAGACTAAGCCATTAATTTTTAAGAGGGGGAAGGGAAAGGGAAGACTTTTGACTTATAAAGAAACAAGAATAAAAAGTATGTCTGTATTTTATTGTACCAAAGAGAGAGTCTCCACTGACTGGTTTCACCTTCATTCTTCTGGAAGTATTTCACATTGCTAAAAGGGTAAATTGCACAACATTCTTTACCTTCAGCTGCTCCCCTTCGACCAAAAAGACACAGCATCCAAATAGTCTATGAAATCAACCCATCAGTGTATAAAGACAGAACATGCTTTCAGGGCTGGGGTTTCAACAGTCACACCAAACACAAGGACAAAGCACCCTGGCAGAGGAGATGGCTGGTGTGACACAGCCTTGTGAGATTCAGTCTCATGCATATTTGTAGAAAAACACAATGTACTTGTCTGTCAGCCTGCCCACCACGTAGGCTGTCATCCTACAGGTGTGACAGACCTCACTTTGGAAGCCAATAGAGCCTTTTTGACAGAATGTAAAGAACAAAATTGTATTTTCCTGATGCTTTGGTTTGAAATTCCCTAAACTCTGAGAAAATTAGAAGCGGAACGCATGTTTTTCAAGAAAAAAAAATCACCAAACAATCTTATTTACTCTTTAAGTAGAGTCTCAGAAGTCATATTTAGGATTAAGTCCTTAATGATCCATCTCTTTCCCTAAAAATCATTTATCTACTCAGTATAAACCATCAGTGGACAAAACACAATGCAAATACAGATTCCACATTGGCTTGGTCCAAGTTCTTTCCTAAAAGGGCACAACTCAAAATAAGTTCCTAACACCTGCTAATTCTAGGTCCTGTGCCCCAGGAGACAAGCACAAGCTCACCTATTTAATTTCATTCATAAAAGGCTGCTACATGTTAAATTAGGATGTTAAAAAAAGACAACAGGAACTTTACTCATTTGAACTGATGCTGTTTAATATTGTCAACAAGGCAGGCATCAAAAAACAACCAAAGAACATTTTGAAAAGTACCAGGGCCTTGCAGTTAAAGACAATATCAAAAACAGAGGGTGGTACTGAAAGAGAAGAATTCTACTCAAAAGAGAGTGATGGCTGAATAATATGATCTCAATGAAGGCTAAATGACAATTTAAGGAAAGAAGCTTGCTAGGCTTAATTTAAACAGATTCTATAAATACTCATTGCTATCATGAAATCATTAATAACAAACCAAATGCATCTGTTCTGTCTTTGTGCAGTTACCTAGACTACAGTTCTTGACACCACTGTTCTGTAATAACCTCCATCTGCTCTGCTGTCTCTGTCATTTCTTTTGCTATAACATATTGTGACAGAGGCTTCATTTACCTAAACTTATCTTGGCAACTTGTACTTCATTAAAGAGAATCCTGCAAGCATCAGTTAAAGCTTTCTTATCTGGCCATGCATAGCTAAGCTTCATAAATCATTCTTTCACTTTCCATTTTGCAGCTTCTGGAAAGGTAACATTATTGAATTCAGATCACTGGAATAGAGCAGTACTAAAATGTTTATTGACCAGCTTTTAGGCACTGAGCTCTGCTTTGAATGCAGAAAGTAATATTAGCTAAAGCTTTTGAATTTAAAAGGGATGTCACTAATATGTTTTATACATTGCTATAAATACTGTTTGATGGCAGGCCACTTTAGCAAGCTGCTACTAATACAGCAGAAACAAAGTATTATTAACATATATTCCCTCCTTCCTTGTCCTTTAAACCATAACATCTGCAAATATAGTATTATATATTCATAGATCTAAGACCTCAATCACAGCTCAGTAGTGCAGAATGTATCTGACAAAGGCAGCAGCAATGGGCAGAGGGACCTTAAACCAACCTTTATATTCCCATCAGATCAGTCTGGCATTGCACCAGGACAGCACTTGGTGCAAGTTGCAGCAGCTGTGGAAGTGCCAGTGGTTCCTCATTTCTGACACAAGAGAATTAGTGGGGTTTCTGCCTCCATCCAGACTCCTACATAGGGATCATGTCATAACCAGCAATACATACACTGCACACAGCATTACTGCATGATAAAAATAATTTCTTAGTAGAATAAAAATAATGATGAGCCCCTTTACAGACAGACAGAGCTATTCACTTTTGCATCAGATTCAGAAGAGAGTCATGCTGTGCTGGCTGATGAGTCAAATCACAAATGCTGAGCTGTAATAGGGTAGGAGGAAAGGAATAGGGAAGACTATATTTGCCAGACAACACTTAATCAACATAGAATGCCATCATTTCAAATAAAATTCAGACAATAATTTTGAATGAACGTTTCCTATATGAAACCACTATCACACCTGATCATTTTGCGAACAGTAAAATACAGTGGTTTAACAGTTAAGACTGAAGAGTTTTAATAATGAATAACAGTCTAGGAACCCCAAAGATGAGTAGGATGCTGGTCACTTGGATTCAAACCATCCTTTGATCCACAACAACAACCTGAACTGACATGTCACACCTTCTGTGCCAGCACTACTGGGCTCGAGGGAATTTGGGAATAAGATTCTCCTGTTAACATGGTCTACTTTCTCTAAAATAAGTATTATGTAGCCCAGAGAGACAAGAAAGTACATGAAGGTCAATAAAAGACACCCACTAAACAACCTGAATTTAATTATCTTTCATAGTTTATAAAAATGCAGTTGTTTAAGAAAGACAAATTATCAGTTCCTTGGAAGTTAGGTAACCTCAATTGACAAGGAGAAGATCTGTGGGGGCAATGAATTACATTTCAGTGGGGTAATGTTAGAAACCCTGAGCTATCCAAAGACAGCACTGAGAACCTTCCAGTAGCAGCTGCCTTTTGCCCTTAAAATGCCCCAATAATTGAACTAACTTTTGACTGGATTAAGTCTGAAATAAATAGTTCCAGTTTACCACACTTAAAAATAATTAGGTTTAAATTAATCTGAAGCAACATTGCCATAACTTTTCAATCACTCCTCCCACATCACCTGCTGAGTAAAAGAAACCTTGATTATTCACACTGGCCCACAAATCATCCATAAAGAAAAAAAAAGTGGCAGAGCAATGTTAAATAAGGTGTAATCAGTACTCAGGACTTGTGCTCCAGAAACATGCAACTGCCTCGGACACCACTTCTCCCCCTTTAAACTAGGCCCAGTATCTAATAGGAACTCTCATGAAATCTTGAACTATCAAGTTCAGTCTACTTCCATTTACACCCCAGAAACTACTGTTTTGATAATGGCTCTTTTTGGTGGAGTCACGATGAGAGGGAAGAAGGGAATGCTGCAAGGACAAGGTCATCAGCTTGAAAAAAACCCTGGCTTCCATGCAGATGGTCACCAATGCCCTATGGATGACAGATACAGTCAGATACTGGTGGCTGCTATTCTCTCACTGGATTTTGCATTCAAAATACAAATTATTTCTCTAGCCTGAAAGATGCTGGCTGTATTGCAGCAGTTTATACACAAAATTGGTAGCATGTTTTCCTGATCTTTGAAGTCATCTAACAAATAATGTAAACTTGTGATTGAGAAATCTGTTACTAGTCCAGAGACCAACTTCGTTACTAAGTGATGCTTCCTTTCAATAATATATAGCACAAATAATTTCATTTTAACTAGAGGTTTGTTTGGGTTTTTTTTCTTTTAAGAGGTTTACTCTCCAGCAGCTACAATTAAGTCAAATCTTCAAGGAAGGTAAAATGAAAATATTATTTTTTATGGTCAAGAAAATAATTCTCTGTTGGGAATTTAAAAGAATTGTTTGTGGCAGCTTAACTATGACCCTTACAGTGGTAAGTGGTAAAAAACCCCCAAAACAATAACAATATGTGTCTAATTCAATCCTTCCATGTCATTACAGTAATAGTAGCTTTTAATCTGATTTTTCATTAGCAGATCCTAAGTTTTTCAGTACTGATCTGAAGCAGCATATAACTTTCTTTACTCTACAGCATCAAATCCATAAAAATAACTGGGTCTTATCTATAGCTGGTGTCAACAGTCAGACATACTCATCAACCTTTGCCCATGAATAAAAGCATCCTAAGAGTCTCTGAGAAGCTGCTAAATTCACAGGCCTTCTTCATTTTCACAGTCTGAGAGCAATGACCCATCAAAACGTATCTTCTCTTACACCTTATGTGCATAACTAGGGCATAAAACTTTGGAAAATGGGGAAAGAAGTGAGAAAAGTTAAAGACCAAAGTTAAACACACTTCAAAGGTTTTCTCTTACAACTCAATACATAATGAATTCAAATCTCTAGATGAACCTCAAGGGAACTAGTTAATTTGTAGCTGCTGAAAACCAAGTAAGTCAGTATATGAATCTTTGGATACAATGATCACTTGTGAGCTTATGCACTGTTTGTAAAAGACTTTTTGATCCTCAGGTGAAAAAAGCACATAAGGGCAAAAATTGTTATCTCCAATTACAGAAGAGTTCATACTGTATATTATATTAAAAATGTAACCTAGAGCCTGATGGTTTTCTATAATTATACTAACTTAAGGATGCCTTGTACAAAACTCTTTCCCTAATAAAAACATTTAGATATGCTGAAATTAATACAGATCTCAGTTGCTAAGCGATTCAGAGAGCCACATACTAATTTTTTTGCTGTTAAGCAGAGAGTTAGGACTATAACTCTAAAGACAGGGATAGTTATCTTATAATCTTTGTATGTATATAAGCAATCTGATAGTTTTCCTTGTTATTAAGAGCTGTCATTTAGTTTTGAGCGCCGATACTTTTAGCAAATCTTGCAAACTACAGTTCTACGTGCAAAAATCTCTATTGAAGTGAATTTTTGTTTCATTTATTTAAAAATCTCCAGCCAGAAAAAGGAAAATTATATGGAAAACCGGTGTCTTTCCCTCATTTGACATTTTACTGATCTTTTGTTTAAAAAAATTTAATACTTTTGTGATTTTAAAATAGGAATTACAAAACTGACAATGGACTGAATTCTCCCAGGAGTGTGCTCCTATGCATCTCTGAGAAATTCTGCTAAATTACATCAAGTGATAAGACTTTGGGTTAAAAACCATAGTTTGCACATGTCTAGCACACATTTGCTGGATCTTTACCGCAGAAGTCTCTGAAGAGTCCAGATGAAGCAAGACTTACCCTTTCGAACAAAATGTGGGAAGCAGAGAAATTTTTTCTCCCCTGTTTTCAATGCCCAGTTGGCTGAATTCAGGTAGCATAAAGTGAAAGATATGAAGCATTCCGGGTTGGAGCAGATGAGACAGGGAAGTAGCAGATTTCTCTTTTTTCATTTTTCCTTTTCCTTCCGAGCAATCACACTCTGCATGATCACCAGATCACAGAAATTGATTAAATTCTTTGAGGTAACAACAATATGATTATAACTAACTGCTTAAGTGAATGAAAAGCTACATTGCAGATAATCTGTTACTTTATGAAAACTTAATAATGCCTAAAAAAAAAAGATTAGATAATGACACTGAGGCTTTTTATCAACCAAAATGGAATCAGCAGTCTCTGATATGTAGAGGTTTAATAATACTAGAAGAATTCCTGTAAAAGGCAATCACTTGAGTGTGGTACTGTCTTTTCAACTTTCACTGTATTTTGCACTCTTGGCATAAAGGAGCTTGATGCTTTTAGTAATTAGTTATTTATTAGTATTTTATTAGTAATTTAGTGCAGCAAAACAAATCACAGGAAAAGCTTCTTTTGCTTTTTGAATTTTCTTTATAAATTATATCACTAAAGCAGTCCAATGCTGTAGGGCAAATGGCAACTGCATGAAATTAATACATTCATTGAAGTTGCTCATTCTTGAGAGGTCCCTTCTTTCTGTAGAAAAGGGTTAAAAGCATTTAATGGTCTGGGTTAATAGTAGTCAAGTTACTGATTCAATTGAGTGATGAATTGGGTAAAATCATTAACGCTGGGTAGAGTGCTTGACCTGCTCTTTCAGAGGCAAAAGCTAAAAGTGCCTTCCCTTTAAAACACCAAGCAACCCCAAATGATCCATGATTATGCAAATATTTGATTGGCACCTGTCTGGTGGGTCAGTATCATGAGTAAGACATTGGTTATTCCTAAATCTGTAAAAAATTATGGAAAAGACACAGTGCATTGATAATCAAGGCCAGAATTTTCAGGAAACATCTTTAATTTATTCTCAGGGGAATTGAATAGCCTGCCTTCCTATAGGTTTGGGTTTTTTAAATCCCAGACCTACAAGGGTAACTTTTTCATCCATATTTATGCTTTAACACACATCTTTAGCAGCGACAACCACATTACCAAAACTGAAATCACAAAAAGAGTATCAAGGGAATACTTTACTTGCAAACAGTTGCAGACAACAATATTTTCTAACTGAAACAGAGGCCCTGCTGTGAGCATAGGGAAAGGGATGAGCAGAGATGAGAAAATATAAGTGTGACCTATGGCATGCTAGGCAGGAGGTGTACTCTGGTATGCAGAGAGGTTCAGCTGGGAGCCATCTCTGGGAAGAGCAGCAGATGTAGAAGAATGCTGCTGCTAGAAATTCAGTATCACTTGTGTTCTGAAAATTAAAGCAATGTTATCTCTCACATTCACTTACTAAGTACATATAGTTTTTGCCCTTGAGTATTGCCATTAAAAAACCCAAAGAAACAAGTATAAATGTATCACTCCAAAAATACAATTTCTGCTTCTTATATCTTTATCTACAAAGTTTATACCAATGAAAGGAAAAAAAAAAATAAAAAAAGGCATCTCATTTTGGTGTTCAAAGCTTCTTCCTATGGTGAAAAGCTGAGATTCTAATGAAAGAGCTTGTGTATTCACAAAGACTGTCATTCCATGCTGAAATACGAAATACACTAAATGATGTCTCTCTAGCTTTAATCTAGGGAAACACTTGAGCACAAGCACAGTGCTAAAGCAAACACCATGAATAGTGCCAAAGTCAAAGAGATTGTTCATACATTTAGTCATATTTCAGTTTCTTCACAAATTTGGACTCTTGAGGTAGTATTAAGTACAACCA
Organism: Falcunculus frontatus; assembly: GCA_013398115.1. Taxonomy (NCBI): domain Eukaryota; kingdom Metazoa; phylum Chordata; class Aves; order Passeriformes; genus Falcunculus; species Falcunculus frontatus. The sequence continues at coordinate 962,759 of VZRV01007042.1, forward strand.
TGTGAAGCTGGACTTTAGGTTCTTAGCCTGGGTCTGAAACATCCTCACGGAGAGGCCTTGGCCTACTTATTTCTATGGGCACCTTCGTTTCCACCTGTAAGGTAAAAAATATTTGGTGGCACCACCAGAAGTATATATTACCTGAAATTTTTTACATGCTTTGAAGATGAAAGACACATACATTTAGTTAATATTACATGTTATTATTAAAGCTATATCTGACTCAGAAAGCTTAATATTCTCAATTTATAAGCTACAATATAGTTAGTCATGACTGTCCTTTAACTTGCTCTTCTCTCTAGGTTTAATATCTTCCACCAGTGGAGTACTGGGCAGCAATAAATACAAACCCATTGCTGCTTCATTCATAACCTCCACTGATAATATAATCTGAGATTCAACAAAAATAATAAAAAAAAGATCCACATGTTTCAAAAGTTAAAGCATGAGTTCTGGAATATCATCATTCAAAAATATCATGCCCCTTTATTTAACATGTGTGTAATCTATTTCCTTTGGGTCCAGAGAAAGCTAATTTTTATATTTACTTTTTCTTAAAATACACTTTCCTCCCTAGATGACAGCTTTTGGGTTTTATATTTTTTCACGTGTGCTGAGCTTTGTGCTCTCAAACTGATGAGAACACCTAGTACAGAGCACCAACAAACATCAACAGTGAGACAGCTATTGGCAGACAGTGTTTTGACATGTAAATAACTATTTCAGTCTATCTTTCCCTCAGTCTGTAATTGCAGGGTAGACTGGGGGACAGGTGCATATTTCGAGCTCTGTTAAGCATTAAAGTTTTCAAGTGTCTCTCTGGGCACAGATTTGGATTGATGGCTGATATATCATCAGTTACTCAGAAACCTTGAAAACTTCTGTAAGCAACACAGACAACATCCCACAAACCTTCTCCCTTGTACTTTTTTCCATCAGAAGTTAACATGGAGAGTTGTTTCTGATTAAACTGCAGTACAGAGGGGAAAAGAGGAAATAGACGCAGCAATGATCTGGACTGTTGGATAAACTGAAAGCTTACAGGAAGAAAGATAATAGCAGCAAAAATGAAGATAAAGGACCAAGACACACACTGCTGATAAAGGAAATAATTATCAAACCACAGACAGTCTTTATTTTGCATAAAGCCATCTGTAATTCTAACACTGGCTCAGCTAAAGGACTTCTTTCATTAAAATAAGATCATTTGGCCAAATGATGTGGGATCCTTTTAGCTTGGACTTGCCAGTTTTTGCAGAGAATTCGGGAATAGCTTAGAGCACAATTTCAGTATTTTGCAAACTGAAGGGACTTCCTGGCCTGACAGTGTAATGTGTTATTCACATGCTGATCTTGAAATCTAGGACATGAGCTTGCTCATGGACTGCTCTAGGAAAAAGAATTATGTTAATACAGAATTTTCATCCTGAATTACTCCAGCAGATTCCACATAAACAAGTGAGCAAATTCTTCATATAAAGTAATTATTGGAATAATCCGTAATGCCACGAAGGAGGTAAAGGTCACAGCATTTATAATGGAGTATATAGGTGCAATACTTAAGTTTTTGCTCAAGAAACTTGGTAACCTCAGAACAACAAACAAGCAAGATTTTCCAGAAACTTTAGCAGGATTTCTCCAGTACTTCTGATACCACTCCTCAGCTTCTTGTACAACACAGTAACACACAAATCACCTGTTTTACAGCTATTATTAAGTACAGTGTATATGAGCAAGGAAAAACTACTAAGGGGCACACAAAAGTAGGCTGGTAAAAATACTGATCTGTTTTCAGGCCACAGTGTGCAATGGCTCATGCTCTCACCCAACGACTGCAGGCAGTTTCACAAATGTGCTTGGAAAAAGAAGTGAGAAGGATCCACTATGAATTCTCTCTTCTATTCCCCAATCAAGACAAGTACTAAGGCAAAGGCAACTTTCACCTCCAGTGAAGGCCTTGGGCAAACATTGAGTATCCTTAATTACTGCATTTACCAACTGGAATAGGTTTTGTCCCTACTGGTGGAAATACTTAAGTGATAGCTCTTTAGTTATTTTGGGCCGTACAAACAAACCCAGCTGGTCCAGTCTGAAAAAGGTTGAGGAAAACTACAATCCTGATGCCTTAGGTTTTAGCTTTTATATTTTTCAGATCCTGTACTGCCTAGTATGTAACTCTGAAACTTCATATAGCCTGTTAGCCACCATTCTCACATTTTGGTAAGACATAAAAAACCCTCTGTCAGCCTGAACTCAAGGACAACTTGCTGTCCCAGGCTCTGAAATATGTAAACTGAGCCTCTGGACAGGGGGAGCAAACTTGGGGTAATTACATCATTAACTGAAGTTATAATTGGAGAATTAACCCTGTTATGCAAATTAATCCAACTTATAAAAGTGTGAAGAACCCGTGACCCAGGGTCCATCTTGAGTGGTGTCCCTCGGGGGCTTTTGACTGCCCAAGGTGTACCTTTGGAGGCCGTTCAAATAAACACACGCTTTTATTCTCTTAATCTTGTCTAGCGTCTGTTTTCATGTAGCCACTTCAAGGCATCAATACAGAAAAGGGACAAACACAGAAGTGGGGAGCATTTTCCAGCTACCATGGTTACTTGGGCCTCAGATAGCTACAGAGATTACATCTGCAGATTGCTGCTTGTGTCCTCTTGTCCACATGAAATTCTGTCTATGTTTCAACAATTAATAACAGATATGACATGAGGCAAACCTCAAAGTCCCACATGCAATTCATCCAGCTATGGGATAAAGTGACATATGCAGCAAAACAAAAGACTGCTGACTCCACAACAGGATCCTGCACTTCTGCAAATGGTGAGGACCTCTCAGGCTGTACTCAGAGGGGGATCTGGCTGTTTCTCAAGTGATATTCAAGTGATCAGCATCACTTCCACACCTTCTTACTCCCTTGGCAGGAGTCAACAGCCCAAACTACCTGAAAAGCATAATCGCTAGGAAAGGAGAACTGCTGACAAAAAAAAAAAAAGATACAAATAAAAATAACAATTATGTTCTCAAATACTCAAAGCACTGTGGGATTGCACAGCATGTTCACAGAAGGTCAGTGGAACCATATGGTCTGGCTCTTCTGGGAAATGCTTCATCTCTACTGTCCTCTGAAACACCAGGAGTAATTACGTGAGTTCTCCAAAAATTCATCATGGTTCAGGGAGTCATTCTTTTATAGAAACAAGGAAAAAATTAGGTATCCACTTGAATTTTAACCCGAAGCTCAACTATATGAGTTATCCTATAGTTGAAAGGTATTCAGATCAGAACTCAAAGTCTTGCTCTCTTTCGAATGCCAGTGGAGCACGACTGAATTTCACTGATAAAAATTATTGGGAAAAAACAGAGCAATCACTGAATTACAACTTAGTCCAGATCATGACTAAGCTAGAAGTGTTAAGGGAAGATACTTGTATTTGGAAATGAAAGACTTATAATATGGATGAAGAGTTTGAAAGTTCAGACCTTGTGACTGAGAAATGAGAGGGGTATGAACAGAACCTGTGGAGATATACAAAATAACAGTAAAGAAAAAAAGAAAATACATTGGTATTATTATTATAAAATACATATTAGTGCTATTTACCACAATTTATAATACAAAAACAAAAGAACAGTGATGCTGAACAAAAAACAATTTGAAAAGAAGAGGGGGGAAAACATTTCTACATGGCACATAACTAACCAGTGGTATTCTTCCTGAAGGTATTATTAAAAAAAACCAAGAGATTAGCAAGACTCAAAAAGGATTTAGACATTTATATGCATTGTGAGAATAGTCACAGCCATCTTAGATGAGATTAAAAAAGTCAACATGTGAGATATAAACCTTGATGTTTCAGTGAATAAGGCAACTTCATGCTGGTGGGCATTGGGGGAAAAAAAAAGTCTTTCTCAATTGGACAACTGTTCCAGAACTACTGTTCCTGCAACTTAACCACCTTTTATGGCACTTCCTTCACTTATCCTTGAAGCTGCTGATGCTGAGCACTCAGATAGAATGCAAGAACAGACAGACTTCCTTTTTCCATTTCTACATTTCAAGTGAAAAAGAAAAAAAAAGTATTGTTATACAATCCAATTAAGTATGGTGATACTGAGCTCGCAGAATTCGAAAAGGAGAACAGAGCTTCTTATCTCAAAATTTCCTTAACTTAAAATTTTCCTTTAACTTCCTTTAATAGAACTTCTTATCTCAAAATTTTCTTTAACTATCATTGACTGTAAGGTTTAAGGCACTGTTAGAGAAAAGCTTTAGCTCACACAGAAAATTGTGTACATCTTTCTCTAAGGCCTATTTGGCATTTTACACTACCTCTTAGCCTCTGGGCCAAACTCCCTGACAATAGCCAGCCCTACTGTAAACCACATAGACAATCGCCCCCTGTGCTGTGGCCATTCCTGTCAATCAAGTAGCAGTATGTCCCCAAATTCTGCTTACTTTCAGTTTACCACTCACTGAAATCTGACACCAGTCCTCACGATGCTTAAGGGGACAGACTTGGTAGCGCCTCTCAAATGAGCCACACTTTTCCACAAGGCCGTGCTTTACCAGGTTTCCTAGCAGTCAGCCCTCCTCCCTCCTCTGCAGTACCCTAGTGCCACTTCTACAGCATCATCTTCCCACCCTTCACAATCCTTAATAAATACAAATATCCGATCTAAACCTCCCCTGGTGCAACTTGGGGTCATTTTCTCTTGCCCTATCACACAAGGGGTTCCATTCAGGCAGCTATAGAGAGCTATAAGGTCTCCCCTGAGCCACCTTTTTTCCAGGCAAAACACCCCCAGCTCAGCCACTCCTCCAGAGACTTGGGCTCCGTTGCTCATTTAGTGTGATGAAGATGAGCAGGTCTAAAACAATCTCACTGAGAACATCTGGTCATTCAGAGAGCTTTACAAAAACTACCATATCTATTGGGCTAGATGGAGGTCTGAGAGACATTTCTGACTTACATGACTAGCTCCCAAATACATCTCCCAGCTGTAAATAAACTGACATTTAGCTATCAATAACAAAGTAGGGATTGTACTTCTAGAGGTCATGAAAAGAAACCATCCTTTGTCTCTTACTTTTGCAGAACAGTCAATGCTTAAATGTAACTGAATTTGAATGCTGATATAAAAACACATAATATCTTGAATCCTGTCTGAACACAGTGTATTTATATTTTCACCATATGCCAAAAACATCTAATTTGAAGGAGGAGAGAAAAAAAATAGCTATTTATTTCTTTTATAACAATCTGGCATACATGCAAAATTTGAATTGCTTTATTTTTATAGATCATGTTGTAAATTAATATAAATAATTTAACATGCAGATATTTCACTGTGCTGAAAATGACTGGCATTTTTCAAGAGTATAAAGAGAACTGCTTGACTAAGGATATCAGCAAATGATATAAAGTCAAAAAAGACTTAACAACTCCCTGTAAAATATTTCAGACTCCACAGATTGTTTCACATTAGAAATTGTACAGTATGTCAGAGGCTAACAGTGTGCAGCACACATTTTGAAGATCTGTTGTTTGCACTTTAAGCAAAAAAAGATTGCTTTAATTTTTTTAAGAATATAAGTGACTGAATGAGTACATGACCATATTGCCACCCATGCCATATTGGATTTCACTTGCACTTGGCTCAAGCTATTGTACCATCAAGCATCAGAGAGGGATTTTTTCCCTGTAGAAAATTACCAGTTTAGGAACAGAGAAAATGTCTTCACTGACTGCTCAAGGTCATTCCTAGTGATTGCTCTTGCTAAATAAGTCTGTGGACATAGTTAGGTGGAAAAGGAGTAATCATAAGTGTCAGCTAGATGCAACCAATCACTCAAAGGTGCAAGCCACTAAGGCAAAGAATTTAAAGTCCAAAATAAGTTCTCATTTTACTTCTCTCTTAAGTAAAGAATCTAATACTTCTTGTATCTTCTTTTATGTCACATATAATGCACCTCAAAAATTCAAATGAAACACAAAAATCCCAATACCTTCCCATTAGATTAACAGCTGATCAGGCAAGAATTCTTTTTCTGTTTGGTCAGACTTGGGAAACCACACACTATGGATTTGTCTATATTTCACTGTAAGCATAAAAGACATTTTCCTGTATCAGCAGTTAGGAGGTTCCATTAACCCAAGACTGTAAAATATACATAACATATACGGGTACAGGATACAGTCAGATGGGCTACGCTGACGGGCTTCTGCAGCAGATGTCTTTTTTATTTCTCTGAAATAACATAGCTGCTGTTAGAGCTAAAATTTGTAATTAAAATGTAGCACACTTCTCAGAAATCTTATCTACCAGCCACTTGAGTCCAGACAGCCTGGGATGCGGGATGCTCCGAGTCTCCAGCTGAATCCAGATTCCACGTTTACAGCAAGCTGCTATATTTATAATTGATGACAATGCTAATTGCAGACATACAGACACACATACTATCTTTTTCCGCCTTTGAGGTGTTAAGTGTGAATATATAGCCACAAGTTGCTGTATGAGTCTATCCTTAACATATTCCTTTTAATGCAGAGGGCATAAAATTCTCATTAACAATAATTGGAGTTAGAAGCAGGAATTCCAGGAAGGATGTGTTGTCTCATTAGATATTAACTAGAAATAATGTAAAATACTCTGTTTATGCATTGTTAGAATTCTGAAGACTTTTTTTTTTTCTTCAACTTAAGACCTCTATGAATAAGTCATTTAGAGCTAAATGAAAGCTCATGCAGTTCTGGAAAACAGCACTTGCAAGTTCCCCCAAGGATACAGACTTTCTACTGAACTGTAGAGTTATAAGAAAACAGCTCTCCAGCATCTGCTTACACAGGTAATAAATCCCCACAACAGTTAATGGATCTAATAATTTCAGCTGTGTCATGTTCTTTTAAAAGTCCCACCATGTTTGGCCTCACAAAATGTGTGGAGCTCTACTTCATGATATGCAAGGGCCTGAGTGTGTCAATACTTGTTGATTACACACAGGACCACACCACTGCCTCTCCATTCAAGAGAACATGGAGGTGTAGTTTATGTCAAGATTCACGACAGAGAACTCAAAACCCCTCAATTTTTCTCTCAGGCAGCAATCCCTTCCAGGAGTCACCTGTAAGTTATTTACAGCTCAATCAGAAAACTGCTTCTGCTCAGAGACCAATCTTTCTAAGTCTCACAAAATACATTTCATTCATGGATATGTCAGGATAAAATCTTCATTAGTGGATTATGCCTGTCTCCTAAAGTTAATAAAATAATTTCTAAGGACTCCAGGGAAATAAGGCTATGGTCATTCCAAGCATGTTTACAAGCTTCGGTCCTCAAGGTACCCCAAATATAAAATGTAAGAGGAGGAAGGAGAACCCACACAGACTTGACCATTGACAGTAAGATTCACAACAGGATTTTTTAACACTTGTGCTTCAAAAATAATTGTCTGATGCTCACAATTACAAAAGGTGATCCTTCCAGATGCCACTTCCATCTATAGGATGCCACATGGTCATTTGTTTAAAAAAAGAGAAACAGAAACTGCCTTCTTCAATTGTTTGTTGAGAATTGGTTATTTGACAGAAAATAAAATCCCAAGGGAGGCCTCAGTAATTGATTTCCCATGGCAAATCTACACAAAGATACAAAGTTAGTTCAAAATAAACAACATTATCATTAAGAGTTAATACAAAGCACTTGTATCAATTCTCATTCCCTGCTAAAACTATGGTCCTTTGCACACAGTAGTTGTTACTTGAGATAACGAATACCTTGTACAAATTCCAAGGAAACTTTCTTCTGAAGGATGGAAAACATTCTAAAGAAAACATAACTGGCTGAGTCTCTTAATGAAACTAACAGTCACTTGCAAAATTTTTTCACAAAGAACTTTAAAAACTCAAAAATCACACCCAAACATGCTAGAAAGCAGTATCCTCTTATTGCCATTTGATTGCTTGATTGGTCAAAACTGACAGTGCAATTTATCATCTTCACTTCATCTCTTAGGGTTAAACCTTTCCCAAATGCTGCAGGACTGAAAAGGACACTGATCCCATCCTCCTCCTCCTTCCATTAACTCACTGATAGTTCAGTAAAACTGGCCAGGATTTTTCCAAAGCTGCAACTCTACACCACAGCATTACGCTAATCTTTTGAAAATGTGGCAGAACCAAACATCTATAAAAGCACTAAGTTCTTACAGTAAAATCCTGAAGGAAATTAGATTAAAAGAAATTATATGTATGTGTATGGTTAAAAAAAAAATCCAACCAAACAACAAAACAAAACCACAAAAGTCAAGGATGGATACACAAATACATGCAAAAGAACAACGGAAGTTACTGCTCTTTGTATGAGCAATAAATCTCTCACTAGACCTGACATAACATTTCGGTACTTAGATTTTATTCCTACTGAACCATCCTGCTGTATTTTACATGATATATGTTTGTAGGACACAACTCTATCACATCTCCAGTAGGAGTTCAGTTCAACCCCATCAACCACCTATTCATTTAGCAATGACTGTGTGCTGACCAGCAATGCCTCTACATTCTTTCAGCCTCTTGTGACTCCAGTTTACCTGGCAAGTTTATAGGGCCTACAGTAGCTCACTTTGCAAGACAGATCCTTGAGGAATCAGTATACTCCGTAAGAGGATTGAATATTGTGTCCTGGCTCTCTTTGCGAAGTTGGCTGTTGTGTTTATTTTGGCATGTTTCTGTATGGAGAGGACCAACAGCTCCCATACACCGCTATCAAGTCATCAAATGAGGAGTGGGGTTACATGTCTTTCTAGAGTTGTCTGTACCATGCTATGAAACAGATATTTCATAGCTCAAAGGCAACAATAGCTCATGTCAGATGCAATGAACTGGAGCTGGACAGCGCCTGGAGTGTGTTTGCTTTCTCTGTTTCCAAGGGACTTCCTCCTGTCCAGAAGTGACTACTGGCTTCTTAAGACAAAGCAGCCCAGCTTTTCTTGTCTCTTCTGACTTACACTCAAAATAGCATCTCCTCACATAGCCCAGGGAGTGCTTAGGACTGTATCTGATTTTTCCATGGGAAGGAAAAGGAAAATAACACACATTAGCTTTCATCCACCATGCAAAAGACAAGTAGAGAATGGTCTCTCTTACACATCTCTGTCACAGTTCTGACAAAAACATCTTCTCCTCCATATAAGCACTGTAGAGATAACACCTTTGTAATCTCTTCCAGTTTTATAGCTGACTGCACTTGCACGAAGACAAAAGATCATTTATTTTAGGAGGTCCTAATACTGATTTACCACTCAAATTGGCAGTGCTCTACTCTAATATAAAAGTTATATGGTGCCTTTGAAAGAACATTTGCATTGTCATCAATAATATTTATAGATACAGGGGTGTAAACAGAATATAGAGAAAACAAATGTAGCATATATATTGTAATGTTGCACCCTAGCATCTCCCACAGACAACTGCCTCAGCTTATGAGAGCTCTTTGTAACACTCCATAATCCAAACATTTAAACAACACTTTGCCTGGTAATTCATTCACAGAAGCAAACTATATTCACGAACAGAAATGAACCTGCATATCTATAAATAAATTAATTGTATCACTTGAAATTGCAGGAAATTATGTAAAAGGTTATGTCACTAATCTCTATTATTTACATACTGAAAGTCCAAAGGGTGGCCTTTTTTAAAGTCGAGGTACTTAAATTTGCACTCTTAATGATGGTATTTTTTTTGCTACAATACAATGTACAAACTAAAAGATATTTTACAATGATACACTGATAGTCTCCAAGAACTATGAGCAACTCTATATTTCTTCCTGCATAAAACAGCCACAATAAAATGTGCAGTGATGCATACATACAGTGTCACATTGATGTTCTCAGCACCATTAACTAGTCAACAAACAGAAGTAGTGTAATACTGAATCTCAAATTGTGCTAGAAAAGTCATATTAGTTTCTTTTTTTTAGAAGATTCTTATGATGCTCTGTACACAGCACATAATGCCACAGAATCTGCTTTTAGATTTTAGAAAATAACCCAACCATGGCAGTTCTCTGCTGCATATCTGCTTATCAAAAGTTAGACACACACACACAAGTAAAAAATTTAAATTTTACTCTTTGTTATCTAGAGTAAACAGTAGCTTAACCAAGGCTGTGTTACTCTGCGCTATCAGCCTGAGGAAACTGAGAAAAACCTCTCACAGTCATTACTTAGTATAAATAAGTGATAATATTCAACTTTTTACCACCTCAAACACTCATTTCTATTTATTCACATTTACCATAACTGCTTCTAAATTCTCCTGCATTTCTAATGCAGTTATTATCATAATAACTCTAAGGAGTTAGTCCGAAGTATTCTCTCCATGAAGCAACATCAGATACTTATTAGTTTTTCAGGTCTGTGTATTTTGGTCTCCTGAGGAGATTCTGCACTTCATTGTCTGTGGTTCTTAATAATATCCATTTACTGGTTGACACTCCTGTGTGTTTCTGATCAAGGTTTCTGATCAAAAGCATAGATTTACACCCCATGACTGCATATGGGTTGTTTCACACTCACTTTGCTGATTTAATCCTCAGATCCACAATCTCGATTTTATCAACGATACCTGAAGAACAGCATATTCCAGATCTGAACTAAGTTTTAGCATTCCCAAGTCTCAGTGGCAGCAGAAAGCCATAGCATTCCAAGCTGCAAGTGAGGTTCACAAGGGGGTGGGTGGGGCTGGGGACACGGGGGGGACACAACAACACATGACACAAAACAATCCCAAAAGCAACAAAGAGTAAAAAGCATGACGTTCTGGTTTAGCCCTGATTATTTTTCCCCATAGCACCATATATTTTGCATTAGAGAGACTGACTCCACCAGCAGTCAAATGGGTTTGCTTTCTCCACACCCTTCCCCTAAAAGGGGGAAGGATTGTTCTGATTCAAAACAAACAGGTTCAAGTTTATATTTTCTTAAGTATGTTTTTTGCAATTGTAGAAATGTGCTAGCATTTTTAAACTTTTTTAAACATTCCCTATTAAAGGTGACTTAAAAGCTTAGTTTTGCATATTTAGTTCTAACAGGAGAAACCACATCAAAAAATAATAAAAGCAGATGAGGGAAACATTTAAAAATTATAAAACTGAGATGCCATTTCTCTAGAGGCAATTTTTGAGTTTTGCAATTGTGAAATTTTAATTTAAATTCCTGAAAAGAAAATGTTATGAACCTTAGATTTTATTTCAGAAGGAAATACTTCCCATTGAGGACCCTGATCTGCTCTCTGGAGAGAGAGGAAGCATCCAAGATTTTCAAAATGCCTGTTGTTGGCCATCTTTAAAGTGTACATCAGTAAGTCACCTTAAAACCATCTCATTACATGACTGCTCATCCCAGATTCAGCTAAGATTAAACATTAGATCCTGTTAGCCAGTCTGTTTTTCCATCCTAATTAAAATGTTGAAAAACCAGAACCTTAGAAGAAATCTTTTGTTTTCAACATCATAACTGCACTTAAGAGGAGTTAATTGGTTTACAGAGTTATTCAAAGGCACATAGCCCCTTGGTTTGGGTATACCTAGAAAACTACATTGAATGTTTGTACAATGTTGTGAAAATCTGCTTCCTTGTGAATCCTTCTTCTTATTCAGATACCAGGATGTATTGAAAAGTATGTTGCTACCACAGACTTCCTACAGAGGCTAAGTCTTCTTATCCCCCAAAGACATGAGAAGTGTTTGCATATTTTACTGAGGGCTGAGCAATGTCACCAAGACAGAGCCTGGAGCAGCATGTTTCTGCACTGGAGCATTCCACAGGAATGACTGCAAATTAGACAGAGGCTATTCCATCCTGCTTCCCTGTTGCTGGAGACAGAAAGTAATTAGCTGCTGGCCTATACCAGCAGCAAATCATTAACCCCTCCTGCCCCTAAACAGTAGCTCAGCTGTGCTGGCCATTGAATTGCAAAGGATGGAAATACACCTCTGTCCATCTGCTTCATCTGCTCCAGAGAATCAGCATACATGTACTGTCCCTGGCTCCTAGAAATCCAGTCTGGGAAATCTTGAGAGGGCTAGGCATCATTTGGATTTGCTCAGGCCTGATACTCAAATCACAATCTGGCATTCAGTGATTGCGAAAAAGAAAGGGCAAAGCTGCCTGCACACACGCTGCCATTCCAAACAGGTCAGTAGATCCAAAGAAGGCACAAAACCAGAGCAGGATCTAGAGCTGGGTTTTCTCACCATCTTGGTTTTTCTTCACATGGCATCATTCAGCTAGATCAGGTTTAGTTAAATACTGTTTTGGATTCAATCCAATAAAGGCAATACTTACTGTTTAACCTTGACTCCATGAATCTGTTCCAAAAGCCTAACTTTGAGTAGTGTTTAATCAAAGTAAGTATTTCTTCAAATGCTCTTATTACATATACTTGAAACATATGTTGTAGGAACAATTTTTCTTCACAGATACCAGCCTAGCAGCAAAGTAGGCCAAACACATCTATCTAACTCAATGGGCCAGACATAAAAATGTAGGCTTGAAAGAAATTATGTCTTATCATATGAAAGATGGAGCCATTGCATTGACATTAAACAGCCTGTGCATTAGATCAGACAGCAAATGAGATATTGATAGAACTATTTTGAACAGTCAATAAGCTTTCTAATGATTGATAGCTTTGAGCTAACTCTGGCAATATCAACGTCTGCACTTGGAAACTAGGGATTGAAACAGTAATGAAATATTCTCTTTGTCGGATTCATAAGCGTAAGTCAAGTGTGGGCAGTGTGTCTCCAGCTGAGGGATTTGCATGGGCCTCTTTCTTCACAGCATTAAGAAAGAATGACAGCAAATTTTGCTTGTTTTAATCTTTCCATCTAGATCATTCCAAAGCAGTATCTCAGAAGATAAAAACAGGGAGAAGAAAGCCATGGGAGAAGCCAAGCTAAATCACTGAGCATGCTAGTCCCACGAATTTCATTGGAAGTCCAAACAACGTTACTGAATACTCCAAATAAAGGAACAAAATTTTCTCTTAGAATATTTTACATAGTATATTCAAAGAGAAAAGGCAGCCATTGAGGAAAAAAGGAGCAGAGGAGAAAACATACAGCCAAGACTTTTACAAGTGATGTCAAAAAATTATTAATGCACACCTAAAGTAGCTAAAATTTCAAAGGTCATATGCTTTGTGCTCTTGCAGTATAAGCTTCTTTCATCTCACAAAGAATCCAAAAAAGAGCCACTATTAAAAATATCCCTTGTAAAAAAATTCTTTTTGTAAAAGAATGTAGAAGGAATTTTAATTCCCTAACCTCCACCTAATAATGATTGAAATTAACGACAGCATATTTATTTTAATTTAAATTTCCAAGCTCTCAAACTGATGGCAATGCTCTGAGAAGGTTATAAATCCTATTTGAATTACATGTATTCATGTACAGTACCTTCTATTTGGTTAGCAATGAAGTTTCCATTCAATTTCATCTGAAATTGAAGTGGGAAAAAAAGGGGAAAGAAGTACTCTGGTAGTCTTTCCTCATTATTTATAAACAATTACCTCTCCTTGCAACCTAACTGAATTTGATGCTACTAGTCCTGGTGTATTGGCTCACACTTGCAAGAGGTTTGCAATCCTCTATTAGTAAAGTAAAATGCAAAAGACATTAAGATTCTCCACAGCAGAGAGAAGGTCCTTAAGGATTACTTGATCAAATTAACAGTTAGCAGTTTAAAACCCAAGCTGTATGAGATCACAAGTACTAACATTACTCCAATTTCCCTAACAGCAGTGCGGATTCAGTACATTCAGGGATATCCCCCTTCCTCCCTCTCCGCACTTGACATGGATGCATCCTTGCTCCCCTCCACACAACAGAGCATAAAGCACCATGCCTGCATAGTTAGGGATTCTCTCTGGAAAACTGACTGTCAGCAGAGGTAGCTCTTCTTTCACTTACTTTGTGTTACGCCAGTCTGAGCCTACAATCATCCATAATGCTGCTCTTGATTTATGCTGACGTGTGAGACCAGGATCCACACCTAAAAAAAAAAAATACACTGTCATAATATACTTAACCAATGCAAAATATTTCCTTCACCACCAGTGTTTTGCCCCAAGGAGGCAGTAACCTTCTTCTCTACTTCAGCACTTGCATGAGGTTTTTATATCCCTCTCACTGTTACCAATGTCTCCTCTCTCTTTGCGTTTTTGTAAACACTATGCCTGAACTATCATGTTTGGGTAATCATTTCTACTACAAACTTCATGATATCAAAAAAAAATAAAAGTGTTCATTTTTATTTTATACTCTTTACACACGTGCAGAAGGCTGTTAGCATTTTAGTTCACTAAAACAACAGTCGCAAGGTGTTCCAAATGCAGAGAGGTGATGTGGCAGGGTGTATATAGCAGTGAGATTACACATGGACAAGGTAATCGAAGAGAAACAGTGAGAACAACAAAGGTTTTGAAAACTAATGTCTACCGTGCTCTTTGTTTATTTTTATTTTACTGACTCTCATCTAATACAAGCTCAATAAATAAGCAGGCACTGCAGTTTATAAAGGTATCACATCTAAGCAAGGAAGTAAAAATAACAGACTCTCTTCAAATTTTCTTCAAACACCTTCTAACACCACCATAGAAACAATTAGGAGTTGTGATGGATTCTGTGAATAAAGAACCAGACTGGCAGAGTGAAAAGAAAACAGATGGAAACTTTCCCAAATGGACACATCATTTTTCAGATTGAGAGTTGGAATCAATTTTGGTTAAATCTTTGGTTGCTGCAACTAATTTAAGGTGTTCATACCCTGTGAGTTATGCTGACTAATAGTAAAAAAAGCCTGCTTAGTTACATCCATTGGCAAGCAGTGTCAGGAGGCTTGAATTTTAACTAAAATGGATAGCATGGATTAGGAAAGCACAGGCAAACAAAAAGATACAATCTATGACTGCTTAAGTTTATAATGAGCTGTTCTCCCCCAAAGGTTACTGGTGTGCATTTACAATGTATGCCACCTAGTGGGAGTAAAAATGTGATTAAAATGTTAAAATATTTTAAAATGTTAAAAACTTAGCCTGGCGTTCTGCAGTCTGGAGGGAAATTGGAACTTGCATTAGGTATTGAAGCACAGTGTTTACACAACAAGACCTTCAGAGGAGAGGGTTTCTGATTGGCCATTGTCTTCTCCTCATTGCAAAACATGGGTAAAAGTTAGTTAAGACTTACGTATGAAAATCTGCTGTTTGATATTGCTATGCACTATGTCTGTACTGGAAACACAACCGGCTGTAGATAGTGAAGCACTTCTATTTCACAGTACAAATATTACAAAACAGACCTATGGAGGTCACTAACAAAAGATTCAAGGGTGTCAAAGACCAGACGAATTCAAGGATTACAGACAAGAAAGTCAGACAGTTACTAAATTCTCAGAGCTACTTCTAGTCTAGAAAGTCTTTTGAAAATACCAACAAGGCTAAGAGTCTATGAAGTATCTTGCCGCTAGTCTTGCTCTTACCATAACTCAATATTTGGGAAGTAGATGGACCTTTGATGTGATTTAGCTCAGAAATTCTTGGTTTACATTTCTTACGCCCTAGTTATTCAAGTGTAATACAGAAATATTAAACTTTTGCTCAGTAGCATTCAAAGGCGTAGTGATCTAAAGTATGGAGTAAACATGCAGGACTATGATTTAAAATTTATGATACAAGACAATGCACCATAATGTAATTACCTGACCTTCAAAAAAATAAAATTCTGGAAATGGAGGAAGTGCCACTCCATAATCTTGTCTTCAAATCTAATCATCCTGTATCATTAGCTCAGGCACGGCAAGTAGCATTACATGGGAGGGTGAGTGCAAGAGCCTGGAGGTCTCAGCCCTTAACGCTTCACAGCACAACCACATGGAGAGACACCTGCCCGCCCTCAGCTCTCGCCAGGTAAGGCTACGGAGCACTGCCGTGGGTGAGGAAACGAGATTTTCAGCTTGATGCTATTTCCCCAGGGGCCAGCTCACACAGAGTTACAGCCTGTGGAGAACTCCCCTGAAGGCTTGTCTATGCCTTCTCAGCTAAAGGAGTCAAAGACCTCTCTGGTACCGCGGCAAAGCCTGCGGAAGTGGAAAGGGGGCAGAGAAAGCCGCTCCATCCCACACGCTCTGCTCCAGCCTGAGCGCGGCACAAGGCAGCGCACGGGCACACCTCCAGCCTCACCTGATGGCACCTGCCCCGCTCTGCCCCTGTCCCAGCCCTTCCCAGCCCTCTGCCTCCGGCCCTGCTCAACTCCCAAAGTCTCACAGGCTGGGCTCTGCCAGGAAGCAATCCCTCGAGTACAGGAGAACGTGCTCAAACACTTGCCTTGAGCACAGGCAGCAAGGAGACAGGTGGAGATTGTATTTATTCCCTATCTCTCCTCCCAGGCCCACAGGGACCTTGATTCGCTCGCTGAGCACCGGCTCGCTCTCAGTTCAGGCGATCCGGAAATCCTCTTCCCGAGGCCGTCCCGGGGCGGCTGAGGGCCCACACCTGGAGCGGCTGGTTCCACCCTCAGGGCACCTCCGGGGTGGGGCCGCCCCGGTGAGGGACAGTCTGCCCTCTGTGGGGAGCATCGCCATCGCCACCGGGAGCGTCCGAGCTGCGGCAGGCTCCTGCCGTCAGGTAACACTGTTCTCTTGTTCCCCTTTGTGCTCTCATCAGCACCGAGCGCTTTGTTTTTCACAGCTCCTCGCGAGTACTGCGAGCCCCACCGGTGTTACTCTGCTTTTTGTCTCCTTTGTTCCTCAAGTAGAAGGGTGCTTTAAAGGAAGTTTTCTCCCTTTTAATTAAATCAAGGCTATTGGTGATGTGATTTGTCTCGGTCTTCTCTCAAGAGAAAACTTCAAAATTACTTCTGCTAGGGCTTTGAGTGCTGAAGGGGATAAGAGGGAGAAGGTCTCATGCTATTCACGAATAACTCTACTTTCAAAAAAAACTTTCTTCATTCAATCATATCTGAAATATCCTTATAGCTGACATCACACATTTCTCTTCTGTATGTTGTTTCAGTTTTTTCTTTGTGCAACTTGAGATATTCTTCATATAAGATCTGAAGTGTTGGAGACAGTAAATGCGTTTTTCCATTCATTCTGATGGGATTTTTTACATGAACTATCACACAAATATGAAAGCAGTTCACAATCCCTTTCAGCCCTATCAATCCATTACACTTTCTAAGTTTTGGTCACATTTTTTTTGTACACTTATATTCTTCTGCCTCAGGAATAAGAGTCAGTAAACCAAAGCAAGACACTGTTTTCATTATTTTGGGGCAGCTAAAGAAAAGTAAATGGACACATTTATTCAGGATCTGTGCAGGTAGCAGAAGACATCCTCACCTCTTGCTAGCTCCTTATGGGAAGAAAACAGGCTTTCACAAGCAAAGCTCAAAGGCAGAAAATTATTCTGTGTGTTTAGGGGGTCTGATTCTCAGTAGCATTGGATGTTTTTCAGATTATATGTTGATAATCAAACTACCCATCCAAGTAATAAAACATGAATTTTGATACCACATTTTAGACCACCACATTCTAAAATATGATGTGTAGACATGGAGGAAAAAAAAGGAGCAGGGGAAATAAGAAAAACACTAGAAGGAAGCATCGAGGCTGTTTGTATCAATGTGTTGAGTTTACCAGGGTGTTTTAGAGGAGGCATTGGCATTTTCTGCAAATACTGTTAGAGGACACATTTTCAAATCATTATATGTTTTACAAAGGAACAGTTCTGAAAAGAAAGAGGCTTTCTGAGAGTGTGCCTTCAGCTAGTAAGCCAGTCCAATGACAAGCTGGGACCAAACGGGGCTTCTTGTGCTACTTTCACATGCATGGCTCCATCTCAGTCCTCTGGGCTGGCCCTAGGGTTTGGCTGACCCCACAGTGAGCTGGTTTGGGGAACCCCTGTTTTGTGAGTTTCCAGTGTGATTTCCTGAACTTGTTACTCTTCAGTCAGAGAGGTGCTGAAAGAAAGGAGGGTGGAGCATAGCAGAGCTACCCCTTTGCACAACAGGTTGCTTGGCTGACATTTTAAAATTGAAACCGTCATACCACAGTAGAAACAATTGTTCCAAAGAGCTGGAGACTTACCTGGTACAGATTGGTAAAAAAACATGGAAAATCTTTCATCTTTCATCTCTGTTTTTAATCCATGTGGATTGAAACCTACTGTATTTCAGTTCTAGTTGATCTACTTCCAAGGCAGTACATGGAAAAGAAAACAGGGAAAAGCATCACCAAAAGTAATGTACTTGAGAATGTGAAGTCAGTTTTGGTCAGCACATCTAAGCAAACAAAATCAAAATCGGTGTGTATGATCTCCCAGTGGGCTGAGAACTAACCAAAAATTATGCTGTTGTCTTGCATTTTTGGCTGAGCTAGCCTGTAAAGCAGAATTAAATTTTGGAAGTAAAACCCTACTACTATTTGGTAGCTCCTCCAATTCTTTTCCTGCCTTCAAGGTAACTTGATGTAACTCAATGCAACTTCAACTTCAGGCTTACTAAATTTTCAGAACTTGGTACATCTGCTTTGCCTTATCTTCCCTTTAAGTTACTGAAGTGTATTTAAAATGTATTTGTTTTAGCTGTTGCTCATCCACCTCCTTTTGCTCAACACTATTTTCTGAAGAAAAGTAGTATTAGTACACCTAGTCACAGTATGCTATAAAGAATAAACTTCTCCACAGTGGCTATTTTGGGTCACTGGTGTTTTATGACAACAAATAAAATGTGTATGAGGGAAGTTTGATCTGAGTCCACTTAAATTTTAAAAAAAATAATCGCTCATAAAATTTGTAGAAATGAGAAACAAATCTCCTTTCAGACCTTCTGATGTCTTAACAACATTTTTTTTGTTTTCACGAGTAGGTTGTTTTCAGACCTAGAGATAAACGGAAATTGTAAAGTTGATACAAAATTTGTGTCTGTATTAAATTCTCAAAACACTGTATCAGACACCTAAAACATTACCCTTTTCCTACTGAATACTACAGTAGTGTCACAAAGAGGACAATAGGACCAAGATGAAATTTAAGAGTAGAAAAAGCAAGTGAGTTTAAAAGAGATAAAGCACTAGAGGTTTTGGGGTGATCTACTTCTGCTTTATTGAAGAGAAAGGAGTATTTTGTTATTGCCAACAAATTGATTTTACTTTAAGTTTCCTCTCACTTAACTTCATCCATAAGAAAAAAGACTGATAGTCCTCGTATTTATTCTCTAGTGGCTACATCAAAAAAATTGAGGTGTGATACCTATTTAGAATATTTAATGTTGTTAATGAAATTTTATTAGCAAACTTATCTCTGCTTAACTGTACCAGAGATTTTCAAAGCTTCATAGACAGAAATTTGTATCAATATTGCCAAGAAGGAACTAAATAGCCTCAGCTCCCATAAATTCAATAAAAGCAGTAAGAGCTCCCCAGAACAGCAAGCAACTTAAAGGCTTGAGGCCTTAGGCAGTGTTGTCATTTACACCTGGAGAATAATACAGGCATAAAGCAAAATTGAAGGTCCTTTTAATCATTTGTTTTAAAACACGTTCCTGTTCAAATATGTGGTTCTTCTCTCGTGCTGTGTCTTTACCAGCAAGGGTGAGTGCATAATGATGCCATTCATACAGCCTTGCTAACAGCCAGATAAATGATACTTGTCACATGAGTAGTTTCCTGGGCTGCTTCTCAGAGTTAATTTTGATGGTATTACTTGAAAAAACACATTTAGCTTTTGGGTTGCTTGTATTGATTTTTGTTCTTCTAAATGTAATGCTTGTTTCACCCTAATATGTAAGTGTTTCCTTAAAGTGGATCTATAATGAGGGAGTTTGGACTGTGTATCTTACCTCACTCTGCACACTATTAACATTGGACTCCCAAGGGTATCTTGTGCAGTGAACGACGATAATGAGGTTGATGGTTCATAAAAGGGCTGATGTGACAAATTACTGACCTGTTTTGGAGAGTAAGGAGCTGTACCTTCACCAAGGTCTGCATATCAGCTTTTTATTCAGCATAATTCTCGTAAGTATGGTGGTTGTGCTGTTGAGTGTTCCATGCGCCAAGTTGATCGAGAAAACATTCGCAAAATATAACTACTGGTGTGATTAGTTGTGCTTCTCCCAAGACAAAACACATCATTCAGTGATTCAGAATGTGCAGTGGATTAAATTTTATGCAGCTTCTTGCAAGGTCTTTAGTTCTTCCTATACGTGCTGCTTTAGTCGGGAGAGCATTGGAAGGTGCAGGATACAAAACTCACTTCCCCGTAACACAGATGTTGCCCTTTTGCCCTATTAAAACACCTGTGATATTTGGTAAAGCTACAGCAGTCTCAATTGGTTCTCTACCTGTAATCAGGCCTTCTCATAACAATTCTCTTTCATGAGACAGTGTATTTTCTCTCAGTAAGTGGGACATACATTCTTTTCTCTGATCTTGTTTTTGGTGCTAATGCAACAGACTTATTGATTCAATTTAAAATCTCAAGCAGTAAAGATCACTAGTAATAATGAATTGTTTGTCATCTCTAGGACAACTGTATAGATGTTTTTTAATATTTGTCCATCAACTGGTTTGTGACGGTAGCCAACAGAAGTGATATCCACTGTGTATTTTATTCCTTGCTGTTTTCCCTGGTAATTTAAACCTTCTCATTCATGCCTGCCAGACTTCGGCTGGGCACATTTTTATGGATGAAGAATGGCTCTGTGATACACAATGTGTATTTACATGTGTTCCACAATAATATATAGCTCTTGACAGGAAACATAAAAGCTGTTGTCATACTCTTAGAAGTGTTAGATGATGCTTAATTTGTCATTTTATTTTTGGAACATTCAGCAGATTGAGTTTCATTGTCCTACTGGTGTGGCCAACAGAGAGTTTGCATTGAGTCTTTCCTCATTAGCATTGACACTGCTGGTTGTGCTAGCTTTCATCTCTCCCCATAGCTGTTGCTTTGGGTTTTTTGCTACAAGGACTCTCAAGCATTGAAATGAGCACAACTCGCTGTTGTCCCCTTGCTGCAGTGGGATTGTCATTTCTGTCCCTCATGCTGTCTCACATGCATGCAATTCCCGAGGAAAAAATGAATTCTGTGAAGTATCTTGCATAATTGTCTGTTCCTCTGTGATGTGTATAATGATGTGCAACATTATTTTGGAAAGTCATGATCAAAAGTTGAATCCTCGCTGTATTCCTTCTTCGTGTTTTATCAACACAGTTGTCAGGCAATGGTCGCAGTCCCTTCTGCAATGACATACACCCCTCTCTGAACAAGGGGATGGCTTTTGCTGAGCTTATCTCTGACCAAGGGCCACAAAATAATTGAGGCTTTCTGCACAGATAGCGGTGCTGTATAGTACAAGAATATCAGCACCACTCAGTTAGTACAACTGCAAAGTGCTCTGCAGATATTGTGGCAGGGGTAGAGAAATGACAGAGCTTGTACTAAAAAATGTCATATACAAAGAAGCTCTTTAATTTCTTCAGTACTTTTCGCATTCTCTGTATGTTTTAAACTCATCCTTACTTAGTGTGGGTTTTTAAAAAAAATTGAAATGGAATATGAATTATTTTTGAAGTACAGGACTCTGCACCTAGTACTCAATAGGCTTTTGTGATAGTGAGAGTAAGCTTACTTAAAGTGGAAGTCAAGGTAGGTTTCCAAAAGATGAGCTTCAATATTTCATGTATTTTATATGTGAATGAATGAATGATTTGTATGTACCCAGGAAAAGAAATCTTGTACTATAAAGAATCAGTCTTGAATGCCAGTATTTTGAAGCTTCTGGCTTCTGATTTACCAGTTGCTTCCAATTTTGATAGCCATCCTCGAAGTTTGAATATCGTTCTTCTTTATTTGTATCAGCTCACAACTCATGCCAAGAACAACAGAACTCTTGAACATGCATTTTGCCTTCAGATGAAGTTGGTCCACTTGTGAGAAATGCTTATGAGCACAGATCTGTTTATTATTATTTTTTTAATAACCGAATAATCAGTATTGATTTTCTAGGTTTGAAATTATATTAAAAATATATTAAAAATTATATTAGAAACTCCTTCTTCCAAAATGAGTATTCAAGATCTGAAAGCAGCTGTTATCACAGCCCAAGCCTACAGATCATTCTGTAGTTTGCTTATAACTACATTGAGACAAACCCATCTCTGTCAATAGCCCAGCTTGGAGCAGAGCCTTCCCATTCCAAAGCTTGTATTAATGAGTATTGCAGCATCTGTTGAAGAAATGCGGAGATGATCTTTTCCTTGCGGGGAGGGTCTACATGGCTGGGACAGAGCAGCATGATCTGTTATGCAGGAGGTTAATAGATCTGCATTACAAACAATATTTTTACCCACTTGTGTGGGTAAATCATGGTTAGATCAAGCCAGAAATTTACTGATATGTTGATCAGAAGTGTATGTGCTAATAACGACATAGCTGAGTTAAGGGAGCAGAAAGAAGAGCCTGTCAATCAAAAGTTCAAAAATAGAATTACTTTGCTTAAACCTTAAATTCCATGTACGTGTTGTGTTAACGTGTGTGGCTCCTATTTCAATAGGAGTAACTATGCCAAGACTGATGAATGTCATTTTTTCAATATCTGTCAACACCAGAAATATGGGGTGTCTGTCATTCAGGGACTCTATTTATGCCATTTAAATAGGTATGATATAAGTAATTATTTTAATTACAAAATTTCTTCTTATGGTGCAAGTTCTGGTAAATGAGGGAACTCTTGAATGGCTTAGGCTTCCATTGACTTGTCTGGGCTCTAGTATGGTAACAGATTGCTCATTTTCTTTATTCCTCAAACACATTTTTGGTTTTAGAGACTCTAAAAGGTCACTCATGCATCATTTAGGGAAGAGCCCTGTTTTGACTTCTTATCCCAATTAATTATGGCAAACTTCAAACACAGTGTTTCATAGAGTTGTAGAACCATAGTTTGGGTTGGAAGAGACCTCTAAAGGTCCTCTGGTCCACACCTCAGCAATGAGCAGGAATATCTTCAACTAGATTAGGTTGATCAGAGCCCTATCCAATCTGACCTGATCACTTTCAGGGATCCCACTGGTTATGTAATTGATGAAAATGTTAAACAGTAGTGGTCCCAGTACAGACTCCTGAGGGACACCACTCATTTCATGGCACTTCATTTCTGAGTATAAACCAGCTTTGTATAATCTATCATATTCTTCTCCAGTAGATTCCTATACCTAGTCAAACTGATAAAGGGCTGCAGCTATTAGTAACAACACTATCATCTGATTCTCTTGATCATATTCAAGACCCCAGCAGCACATATTATTGTTGTTGTCATGGCAAGAAGATGGGATGCTTTTCCAGTCCTTCAAAGTCCTTAATTGCTTCAAGTGGTGTGGTTCCATTTGTATAACATGTTTTTCCATAACACTAGCCCACGTAACTCCCTCAAAGAAAAAACTGAAGAGGGCTCGTGATAATGCAGTTAGATACATTTTCTCCTTACAGGATTCAAAAATTCTCAGAAAAATTACCACATTCTCATGCTCATAGTCTACTGATTACTTGAAAAGATGTGTAAAAGATAAATTAGAGTTCACACCATTTGAACTAGTTCAGAAAAATGTTTCAAGTTTAAATGACAAAAAAACTATAGTATGTGCAAACTGGTCTTGGGTTGTCCTGGTTTCAGATGGGGTTGAGTTAATTTTCCTCTTAGTAGCTGGTACAGTGCTGTGCTTTGGATTCAGTATGAGAATAATGTTGATAACACACTGATGTTTTGGTTGTTGCTGAGTAGTTTTTACTCTAAATCAATAATGTTTCTGAGTCCCGTGCTCTGGCAGTGAGCAGATGCTCAAGAAGTGAGCATGGGCAGGACAGAATCACACAGAATCAATTAGCTTGGAAAGGCCTCTGAGATCAAGTCCAACCTACGGCCACACTGAGTGCCACGTCCAGTCTTATCCTGAACACCTCCAGGGATGGTGATTCCACCACCTTGTTGGGCAGCCCATTCCGATATTTAACAACCCTTGCTGAGAAGAGATTCCTCCTGATGTCCAACCTACACCTCCCCGGCACAGCTTGAGGCCATTTCCTCTCATTCTGTCACTGGTTGCCTGGGAGAAGAGGCCGACCCCCAGCTTGCTACAACCTCCTTTCAGGTAGCTGTAGTCTGTGAATACATTTCTGATCCATATTCTTGTAATTCCTGTACAGTATAGTACAAAAAACTACCCAGAATTACGGAGGAAAACCTTATTTATCATGATAATACTGCAGACAAATGATTGCGTATTTGGGAAAAAATTGACTACAGATATTAAGTGTGTATCTACAAGTTCATAAAGGTCTCTTCGTCTTACTGCCTGACAGCCAATTCCTAACTAGGCAAAGATATTACAAGAAGGTTTTCTGAATGCAAATAATAAATAAAAACCAGTTCAAATAGGAGTTTTATCAAACCCCATATCACTAAGTATTACTCACATTATTTGTACGACTGGTTTGCATTAACCGCCAGCTATGAGGTGCTTATTATACAAGGTAGGAAAAAAAGTAATGGCTTTAGTCCAATAAAAAGTTGGAAAAGATCCTGTAGTATTTATGAGAATTTTGATGAGATTTCTGACACTGTTATCAGAAAGAGGGAAACCTTCATATGTAGTTAATACTTTCAGTTCTCTGCAACTCTTCATAGTACTTTTGCCTTCTAAATGACACCCAAATAGTTCTTGGATATTAATATAGAAGGGATTCTCAAACTCCGTGGCTTAAGGCTTCTTCTCACTTTGTCCTCTCTTCATCATTACTCCTTCTAAGAAAAATTGCTATGCAATGTCAATTCAGTTTGTGAGTTTTTCTAAAGCTGAACTGATGTCTGTGGTATGTGGAGTCCATACCATCCTGCAGATAGCTTTTCACTGAATATTTCAGGCACTAGACCTAATAATTTTAAATACAGCAAATTAAGACCAGTACTTTACACTCACTAATAATACTGGGAGGCAGTGTTGAGGTTGACATGATGATGGTACTCCTGGACTTGATGCAGCTCAGCCAAAGTGGGCGTCAAAGCAGTTGAAAGCCAACTGATGCCTGCTGCACCAAGGTACAGGAGGGCTCATAAGTGCTGGCAGTGCAGAACATTCTGTGTTTATCTCCTACAGAAAACAGGCCCTTGTGTCCCTTTGATTTTTAAACCAGCCTGCTCCATCTGGCAGAGTCTATGCTTCCAAATAAGGTTCATCTCTCTGTTGCCTGCCTGAGGAAGAATGGAAAAAAGGACCCTTAGAAGGAACTTTAAACCTAGGTTCCTGCATATATGACTAATTTTCCCTGTCACAATTTTGCCTTAAATATGCTGTCTGCTTTTAAGGGAAGATAGAAATTCCGTCATCCAACCGTGTCTAAACACTGCTGTTTTCCAGATTAGTCCAAATATTTTCCAGAGAAAACACACTTCAGATTGTTCTGAAAAAAGGGTAATGGTGTCATGGAGAGGAAAAAAAGAAGGATTCTCAACAAGCTAATAACTTAGTTGATTTTTAGTGTGGTGGAATTACCATAACAGATCAAACCCACAGATCTAGATAAGGTGGGAAATTAAACATTGCAGTGGGAGACACTGAGAATAACCGGCATGCAGCAGAAAATCGTGTCTTCTAAAAACAAATTTGAATTTGCCTTATACCAAACCTCAAACAATTATGCTCTTCGTTTTCCCACTTTAAAGTGTCCTCATTGTCCCCAGCATCTGAACATTCTTGTTAGTCTTGAAGATCATCATGTTCATCAGAGGTTGTAAAATCTTGCTACCAAGGTTTTTAAGTCTATGAAGTGTTTAAATGGGTTTTGTAATTGCGGAATGATCATGGATAAATATGGTTCTTATTAGCCATTATATTCACTATTTGTATACTTCCCTCACGTTGCTTCTTCTTAGTCTGTTTCTTGGACTGATTTTTTTTGTTCTGTACATTTATTTTCTCTTGAAAGTTGTCCATTACCCGACAGACTTATCTTAACTGTGTTTGGATTTCTTGTATGCCTGCATTTCCCCTCTCAAAAGTGATGGGGAGGGAAAATGTTATTTTTGATGAATGCCTATAATTGATTTAATGATGTATTTTCAATTATTTGCTACCCCAGTCTTTCTGTTTACCTTGTACTCAGCAACTGACAAAAATGTAGTAGGTATTTTTTGTGATGTCTCAAATTAATTCAAAATCTTTCTTTCCTCACTTACAGGAGATTTACAGTCACTAATTATCTATTCAGTATACACAATGCTTTTGTCATAGAATGACAGCAGTCACTGTGTTTTATCTCTCCTTTTGACATTCTTTCAGTCTTTTTAGGCTTGAGCAACCTAAATATTCTGCTGTCTGCAAATGCTGCCACTTGCGTTCTGTTATTAAATAGTGAATGTACAGATTCTGCTGTGACATCTTAAATTGAAGCATCTAGTTTTCAAACCAGAGTTTTCTTCCAGATTATTGTGTTGCTATAGTTATTTACATGGGCAAGAAATGGCCCCAACAAATGGCAAATGATGTAATAGTAAGTATCTGCTGTCAGGGCTTGAAAACAGTACATGAATTTTGACAAGCAGAGGGCAAATTAATGTTTTTGGAAGTCCTAGTTATACAGCAGTTCTCAGGAGGAAAAAGGTGGGGCAGGGAAGGGGAGGGAATATTGTCTGTCTTTGGCAGTGAAGTAATGTGCCAGAAATCTTAACAAGAACCTATTTAGTGACTTTCTGAAGCAAGGCACTGTAGATTGAATAAATGATTTAATAAATGCATGGAAATTATGAAACCGACTTTCAAAAAATTTACAAACCCTATCCCACAACTTATTAAAATACAGCCTTCCTAAACCTCTCCTCATTCTGTGTCAGCCTTAAAAGGATGATCTGGCCTTGTGCCTCAGGATCATAGCTCATAGGAACAGGCTGGAGAGGATACAGAGAAGGGCCACATCAAAGATGATCAAAGGACTGGAAAGCTGCCCTATGAGGAAAGGCTGAGAGAGCTGGGTTTGGGCAGCCTTGAGAACAAAAGGTTTAGGGGAGACCTTATCACCATGTCCCAGTGTTCAGGAGTGGCTACAGATGAAAACTGTCTTTTTACCAGTAGGCATACGGAAAAGAGGAAGGGTAATGGGTACGAGTTATTCCCTGGGAGATTCTGAGTGAACACTGTGAAAAGGTTGCTCTCAATGAGAACAATCAGCCATTGGAATAATCTCCCAGGTAAGTGGAGGATTCTCCAATACTGGATATTTTTAAGATTCAGATGGATAGGGAACTGTTCCATTTTGTCCAGACCATGCTTTTACCAAGAAAGTTTTCCAAGGTGGTGTTCCACCTTAGTCTAATGTGATCTGGTTTTGTTCTCACTAAACCTTACAGGTTAGGTGTCTTGATTGGATTTTATCTTGCAGATTGGTATTCCTATATGAAAAGCAGAAGGTGTATATCCTAGGCAACTTGCCCCCAAAAGTGAATCTGTGGCCATGCAGGAGGCATTTAGCAAATTAAACATCACTTGTTTCTTGATGGTTTTGGTTCGTGACTTTGGTGATGCTGATATATTTAAGGCACACCCATCTTGTATCCACAGTCAGCTCTATACGGAATGTCACATGTAGGATACATCAAATTCATTATAGGGAGTGTGCAGAATTTTCCTCTTTCATGTGTTTGCTGGTTTTGCCTGGGGTAGAGTTAATTTTTTCCCCCAGGGGCTGGTATGGGGCTATGTTTTGGATTTGTTCTGAACAGAGGGTTGATAATATAGAGATGTTTTTATTATTGCTGAGCAGGGCCAAGGCCTTTTCTGCTTTTCATATGGCCATGCTGGTGAGGAAGTTGGGAGTGCCTGGGAGGCTGGGGGGAGACACAGCCCAGAGAGGTGACCCAAGCTGACCAGAGGGATATTCCAGACCATATGACATCATGCTCAGTGAATGAAGTAGGAGGAAGAAGGGGGGATATTTGCAGTGATGATGTTTGTCTTCCCAAGTAGCTATTACGTGTGATGGGGCTCTGGTGGCCTGGAGATGGCTGAACACCTGCCTGCCCATGGGAAGCACTGAATTAATTCCTTGTTTTCTTCTGTTTGCACATGCAGTTTTTGCTTTTCCTATTAAACTGTCTGTATCTCAACCCACAAGTTTTCTAGCTTTTGCCCTGCCAGTTCTCTCCCCAGTCCTACTGGTGGGAAGTGAGGGAGTGCCTGTGTGGGGCTTGGTTCATGGCTGGGGAAGACCACGGCAGTGTGCCAGGCTACCAAATTGCCCTCATCTGTTAGATAATAGAAAAAAGAACTTAAGCTACCGAATATAAAAGCTGGAATGGCTATGCCCAGCCTCAGATACTGCATGAAATTTAGGTTTGGATTCAAATCCAAATTTGGTATGAAATCTTGCTTATAATTTTAGCAAATGTAAAATGTGTAACAAACACATGATAAACTCAATCAGTTAGCACAGTTATGCCTCAATCAATTTTTTTTAAGATTGTTCTTTGAATAACATGTCAACCAGTTAAAGTGGTTTGATAAATATTCCAGCTAACTATCCCCCTAGCCAGTAGCAAACAACCTTTTTCCTACCCCAGTACATTTTCAAAGCAAAGTCATCAGCAAGGTACTAATAAGCCTCTGATATAGTCATGCAGCTTGCAGTGAAAGCCTCAAGCTGAAGGCTGTGTGTATATATAATTTCCTACCTGCTTCTCTGAGCTACAAGCTCTTTCTATCAAGGTAAAATGCACTAAACTAGCTCGTAATTCTTCTGTCTGCTTTGTGTTGCTTGAGAGGCTTTAAGGAGCTATAATCAATTTGCCAAACAAATGAAGAACAGCCATGACCCTGCATCATGCACAATGAAGAACTCACTAGTGAAAATACTCTGCATATATGCATCTCCTCACCTGTTACACAGCTGCAAAACCATCAGGGTCCTTGAGATGATATTGTATGTTGAATAAAGGAGAAAGACATAGGATAACAATCAATATTGTACTTTTCTGAAGTGAAATCACGTATCTAATCTTGAATTGGGCATGATAGGAAATGAAACTTGGTGGGAAAATCCATTCTGATTCATAGGTGCTGTGTCTTTCTCCCTGCTACTAATTTAAGTTTAAAATTGCAAGGTCATATACTGTGGGATTATTACACATGAAAAAATGCTTTATGCAGAGCGTTTGCAGCTGGGGACTAAGATTGTAGGTGTGTTTGGGTGAAAAGAGAGAGCTACCAATCTGTGTGTTTGGCCACAATTTCTAAAAATGCATATGTTGAAAAGTCATTGTTGGTAAAAGCAACTCAATGAATTAAGGGCTTATAAGGATGTATTATTTATAAAATTATGATCAGCCTACCGAAAATGCTGGCAGAGAAGAGTGAGTAACTATGAGCTTGTGGCTTCCTTTGCATGACACATGAAACAAAGGAAAGCCCAAATCAGCTACACAAAATTGTATTTCTAAAGAGCTGTCCTACCTGTGTACACATTTATCCCATTTCAATTATCACTCTTTGTAATAGCCATTGAAGACTGATTCTGCAGCCAGAAGAAGCTCTTTCTCTACACTTGTATATTTTCTAATACACCATGATATAATGACCAAGAATTAAGTGGAAAAACCACCTCTGTGTCATTATAAAATTCTCTTACTTTGGGGAAAAAACATTTTGTTTTGCTGTCAGAGAAATAGTTGATAAAGAGGCCTGAGATGTAACAGATGATTAATCACCTTTCCTTAGAGTTCCAAGTATATTAATCTTTTTTTATTTGTTACTACTTTCCCTCTCTTTCATCTGTCATATAAAACAGATAAAATGCAGGGAGTTTTACCCCTAAGAGAAATTCCCTAGACACATAACCACTGTATAACCCAAACAGACCAGAATTTTTGCATGGATAAAAACTTCTCAGAAACTTCACAAAGGAGAAGAAAAATTAAATGATTGAGATGCCTGCTGCTCTGAGGCTGATCTCAAAGTTCAGTATCACCTTTTCCTTGCACCCTTTTTCACCTTTCAGACTACTTATAAAGCAACAACCTGCAAACTTCTTTTGCAAAGCTCCATTTCCTTTCAGATATGCTAGTTTTTAAAAAACTATTATTTGAGAACATGTCTAATTAGATTCATTGATGGTAGTGTACTCAGGAAGGTACATATTTCCTAGTAAGTAATAAACAATGGTTTTCTGACATCACAAATCAAAACAGTTGGAGCTGGGCTATTGATTAACTGAAGAACTTTTCTTGCAAAGCTCCATGATCTACATATTAGCTCACAATGTTGTTTCCTCCAGCCAGATACTTTCCTGTAAAGCAGTCAGTTCAATTTTATTTACTATATAACTGGCTGTGATTGACAGTTCAAAAAAAATATTGAGGGAAACTGCAGTTTTGTGACCTTGCCTTTTAATGGGTAATAAAGTTTTAAAACTATAAGCCCATGACCTACTAGGGCTCTTCCTTGCGTTTATCCTTTCAAGGCAATTACATCAGTAAACAGTGCACTCGAGTACTAACATCTCTCACTGACATCATAATGGCAAGTCAGGGTGTTAACCTAGAGACTCAACAAATTTTCAGATCATTTCTTATTTCAGAATTTTTGGATAACTAGTCCTGAAAATGGAGATATTTAGGGCTACAAAGAGACAAAGGATGGCATATCTTGTGATCATTCATAGACCTTAAATAAACTCTTTTTAGTGAATGGTATGATTTGCTCTCAAACTTGAAAACCAATTAACCCTGCAGAAATGTAGCCCCTGCAGTTTGTGAGCTTATTTCTCCTGCAAAAGCACAAAAGACCCGTGTGACTGATCCCCTGCATGCTGCTTGTCCACACAGGCTCATAAATATGTCCCAAAACACTAAAAAACTGCCTTGTTTTCAGAGTTCAAGATGAAAACAATGTCATCCTTTGAAGGTGGAATCAACTGGCAATCCAGGAGCCAGCTCTGTGAACTCGAGTAGATGGGAAGAGTGCTGTGCATTTGAAAATGAGCAGCACTAGACTCTGAGTAAGCAGGAAACTTGCTCAGTTTGCAACAAGGGGCTTAGTTCAGGTCATGAGAGTGGGGTTTGGAGTTACAAGCTTTTTTCTGACACTGAACAAGATGTTTTTCTGTTTTGTGGCAGAGCTCTTACCTATGAAGTAGTCCTAATGGAAGGATGAGTAAAATAACGTTCTCGTTTTCATGGTCTGTTTCAAGTCTGGCCAGACACTGGTGCTGTATGACTGCCATGTATTTGGTATTTTGAATGTCCCAAAGAAAGGTTAACAATATGCAACATTTTCTAAAATCTTCAAACTCTAGTGAAGTCTTTATCAGTTAACAGTGTTAGCTCTTGAACAAGGGCACTGCTTCAGCTGCGGGCCATAAAAAGCAGAGCTTAGACTAATTGGAAGTGGGTTCATTGTAATCTACAAATTAAAGGGTACACTTGAAACTGAAAAAGAAAAAGGTGTGAAGAATTATGACTGGAAGTTTCTCATTTGTGATCAATTAGGTAGGATTTTTTTCTGTTTTGCTTTTTTTGTTTGGTTTTTTTTCCTGCCATGTATTTATCTCTAAACATTCTTCAGATCTGCTTTCACATTTGGGAGCCATGGGGGGAACAGCTCTGACCTGGCCGCAGCAGCTGGGGTCAGCTTTATAATGAAGCTGTGGGAGGAAGAAGAGGTGAGAAGGACATGGTGCCATATAGCGGGTGAGTTCCATGAATCCTGACCATCAGTTTCTCTGTGCCTAGCAGAGTTTAGGTGTGAGAAAGGATGTTCACAGCAGTAGTTTTCAGGGTGTGAGAAATCGGCTTTGTTAAAGTATGCTCTGCCCAGCACTTATCAACCAAGTGCTTGGTCTTGGTTGATAACAGACTGATGGTGTGGGACACAGGACCAGTCACTTCCCTGTTCCTCACAAATGTGGTGTTTTTTTCCTTGGAACTTGTACTTATGCAAGCATATGAGTGTATATACATGTGTGTGCACATATGCTGCCACAGCTCTTTTTTGTCCGTTGCTGGTAAAGAATAATACACTGAAAAGTCCTAACCCTGTTCTTTCAAAGAACTGCGTAAGAGTAGCATTTTATATTACAATTAATCTTTTTAACGCACTTGGTTTGAATCCTTCCCCTTCTGGCTAGAATCTTCCCTTTGCTAGCCAAGTAATTGAATGAATACCTAAGTGAACCTCCAAGACATGAGAAGAGTATCTTTAGTGCCATCTCTTCATGACTCTGCAGTGAACTCTACTCATGTTCTCTGTATTTTGGAAGTCTTTAGTGACAGAGCAGTGATGGCTGCAGTAAATTCAACACACACAGTCCCTGACCCAAGGGCCACAAAAACAGTGAGAAGTAGGATAAATTTAGTTGTAAAGGTACTGTAATTTTTGAGGGCACTCAAAGAGTGGTGCTGTGAGTTTGCTGATATTTCATTCTAGGGTCTTAACCATCAAACTCTTTTCCTTGTGATTTATTTTAATAAGATGTCATTAATGTTCCCTCTGTATTTTCAGCTAATGAATGTAATCACCTAGAAAGAGTCACAATTATCTGGTTTTCACTGGTACACTCAGTACTTCCCATGCAGAGAGCCAAAATTGCGTCTGGAAGAGCCTGGTTGATGAGAGTGAATTGTTGCTCCTGTGGCAGATGGAATTGCCCAGGAGCCTTTTGAGGAGAACAGTCTGATTGCTGGTGAAATTAGAACTTGCCTAACTGTGAAAGGCTGAGAGGTATAATGGGGATGATAAAGATTTAAATACTAACATTTGAGAAGAGTGAGAAAGAATCTCCGGGCGGATCAGATGGCTCAGATCCGCAGCAAGATCTCCGCAATTAATACCTGTGCAGTAGGTGAGACCCTCAGCCTTTAAACTGTCTAGGCAAAACTACAGGAGGAGAAGTCTCCAGAAAGGATCTGACTGTCCGTCCTAATCCCAGAAATGCTACTCTCCCTGTTTTGGTAAAGCCTCATTGCCCATCTAATAAGTTCTTACAGCTTCCTGTATTCAGACTGTGTGGAAGAACGAGGGCATTAAAGCTTTGTTTATTTGCCACTCAGTATTTACTGGTATTTCATTAATACAACTTTAAGTAGTAGAAATTTTAGCTGTAATTGTCTGGGCAGCATGAATAAGTAGTAGTGTGTTTTCGAAATCAATTGTTCCCCAAAAGAAGGAACAATACAGCAGCTTGAATAAATTCTTATGGGAAAATTAGATCTAGGCCTGCTTTCAACTAACCTATTAGTCAGTGACACGGTAATAGAAGATTGTGCATTTATTCTGAAGTGGTTGTTTGTAATCAGTGTTGTACTAATTTTGTTCTCTGCAGATAGCCTACCATTTCCTGTATTATATCTGTTTAACGATGTTTCATTTTACATGTTTGGATTTGCCTGTGATACATCCTGAAGTGATCAGTATTTCTTATGGAGAATTAGTTTTCATACAGCCTATTTTAACATCCATTTATTCAATACGAGGCTGTAGTTCAGGTGGAAGAACATCCTCTAGTAATCAACGTGTAAGAAATTTCAGCGCTGACTTCAATTGTCATTCACCCCGGATGCTTAATACAAGTATCCAGCAGAGCTCTCATCACGTATTTACTAAAAAAGACCATGTTAATCCACTCTTTTAGTATTTGTTTGCATCATTTCTTACAAACAAACGTCAGTTTCTACAGCAGAGATTAACTATCTCTTCTGGATTATCTAGCATTTCATGAATCGTATTTCTTTCAGTGGAGCCCTCTTGTTGCAGTTAAGCCTCTTTAATGAAACAGTCATTAATGCTGGGGTTCTACAGGATCCAATTTTAGATCCCATACTGTTTTGTCATTATATATTTTCCTTGGGCAGTATCAGATTGGTCTCATTGTTTCCAGTATCTCATGCAGATGATCTTCAGATTTGCCTTTTTCTATTCCATCCAAAACTGAATGCTAACAAGACAGAGTAGTTACTAATTGGTCCATCTCTAGGTCTTTGCACTTCTCACTCATTGGTTCTATAAATAGATGTTCTGTTTTCCCTGTTGCCAAGGCTTGTAGCCTTGGTGATAAAAGAAGAAAGAGAGAAAAATTCAGTCCCTGAAAAACAGTAGAGAACTCTTTCTCCTAGGTGAGGGCAAGCAGTTCTGAAGGAGATGAGCTGTTTCACTGGAGTTCTTACAAAGGAACAGATAAAATAGTATTAATACAAAGAGTAGATAACCATGACTAAAAGGAGTAAAAAGTGCTGCAAAAAGATGAGCTAACTGCAGATAATAGATATCATCCCAAGAACCTTTGTGGACAACAGGATATTTTTGCAGATAGGCAGAGGGTACCAGTTTAAAGAAGCATTTCCTAGGCCATCATGGAGAATCTATGATCTCAAAGGCCTCTATGTAACAAGTGGAAATATGAATGTGACAGGGGAGGTGGCAGTGCAGGTCCACATTATGCAAGATGACAGCAGCTTGACTGCAACTTGAAGCTTTGTGACCTAGAGAGCTTTGGAATTGGTAGTCATTTTTCAGGAAAGATGCAGACCCACTGGAGAGAGTTCAGTGCAGAGCAACAAGATCATAGGAACAAAAAGTTAGCAATAGTGCATTGAACAGTCCAGTTAGTTTGGTATTTTGCCCCTGGCACTTACATGCAGTGAGTGTTTAGGGAAAGAGTACAAAAACTAGGCATAGAACAACATGCTTCTTGATGTATTCCACAGAATTTAGTACGCTGAAATTTAGGGAATTCCTGTGTTCAAAGATGTGTCAGTATCATACTCTTGAGCTGCCATTTTGGTTTAAACGTTTCATGTAGCTTAGTTACTTTTTAAGCCATTTAGAATATTTTTGTCTGCCACATCTTTCGGTGAAGAGTCCCACCAAAAAGCTTTCTTTCAGAAAGAAGGCAATGGAGCACTGTAGTGGACTGGAGCTTATGCTGATCTGTTGGTGTATGTCCTTAAAGACAGGTTAGACAAAAACTGGCTGGCTGGCAAAATACAGTGGTAATGTGACTTGGGCAAATGGGTTGACTGGTTTATCTTTCCATGTTGGTTTTGTCCATACTTTCCTGCAACTCCGTGAAAGCGATATCACCGCAGGAAAGAAATCCCTGTTCCTTAAATCCTCTCTCACATAACAGCCTTTGAAGTCAATTTATTTGCTGTCTCTTTCCCTGCTATATCTTGCACTGGTGCCACAGCAGATCAGATGACAAGGCACATCCTATACCTTGTCTTATAGATGTAACACTAAGCAGGTAGAAAACACTAAGAGGACATCTTCATTTGATCAGACACTGCCAGAATTGTATAATTTTGACATTTTGTTCACTGCCAGTTAGCTCAGGTTGTGAAGCAGAGAACAACAGGCCAGCAGATTTAACTGCTGTTTTGGGAAAGATTTCTAGAATTATTCATAAAGGATGAACTTGTTAGCATGTTAGATAAAAGTCTCTTACGCAGTAGCCAAGAGCCATGGGTTTAGAGAATTAGATCTTGTCAGAAGCACGTGATAGACTTAATCAAGGAGCAAGTGGGACGAAGAAATTAGAGACTGGGGATGCTATAGATCTGTTCAACTTATATCTGAGTACAGCTTTGATAAAGTTTCACAGAAGTTGATATGCAAATTCAAGGATCTTAGGGTCAATGAGAGGATGATGAAATGAATGAAAAACTGTCTGAAGTGAAGAACCCTGAATAAATCGGCACAAACTGAGTTAGAGAACAGAAACCACTAAAAGCGCCTGGATTCATTCATTTGTCACTTCAGAAGTTCTCCATACTTTATACAGATGCTTAGTTTCATTTAAAATATGACCAGTGTTGCAGAAAAATAGCTGGGGAGATGCAGTAATGGAATATATTCCTACATCTGAGGAAATTTGCTATGTCCCCCTAAGGGAGAGAAAGAAATGGAACTTACAGAATGCAATTTCTCTCATTCCCAATATTAAACAGAAAAATTCATTTTTTAGATGTGGTTTTCTGTTTGTTTCTTTTTCTCTATGATGAATTATGGGTTACTGGTTCATAGAGACAAACACTGTGGACATTTGAAGTGCATGAAAGATGAAATTACTCTGGTGCTTCTTTTCCCCCTCATTTATGCCCATTGTACATTAGCGTAATTGTGTTGACTTGCATTACTACCTTAACTCTCTAGTAAGATTTCTCCCTTACACCACCTTAAAATGCCCACTTTCTCATTCAGGTGTTCAATCTTGTCTTGAATTCTTCTTTCAGTTTTTAAAGACTGAAGTTTAAGGACAGTATATGACCTTACAAAGGTCCATTGCTCTTACAGAATCTTTTTTTTCAGAAAAAACTCCTCTCTCTCTTTATACGAACTAGATCTCAGAGCAAAACTATAGAAGCATCATCTGGTACATAAAGATTTGGGCTGGGATTCAATCCTCGGTCAACTATAATTTGACCTCTGAGCAATCAATTTATGTTTTGCCTCAGTGCTTCATTTGTAAAAATGAGAATGATACCGAGTTATTTTGTAGGCATAATTGGGTAATGAGGCATTTAGCTTTCTGCCATGAGGCAGGGATATGTGTTAATAGACAGAATCTTTATCAACTCAGATCTTGGAAGAATCGTGCTGTACACTGTTCTGTTGGTTTAGAAAAGGGGGGTGTGTGTGTTTGTACATACACATACATGTGTGCCTAAATCCTTTCTGATTTGTACTGCTGAATTAATTCACAGTGGAGCACACTCTAACACAGCTAGTATTTATAAAACTAACTCACATTCATCCATACAAGTGGGTTCATGATAATGCATATTCAGAGACTTTTCATCAATCTTTTTTTGTTCATTGGACCCGTCTGAACTGATTCATTGTAAGGTTTTGTTTACAGTGAAGAAACATTATTCTGCATTCTTAGAGCAGCAAAGCATCATGCTCTTTATCAGAAGAGCATACTAGAGAACCTGCATGAGAAGTACAGTGATTCCTGGGGGCAAGGGGCAATGACAGAGAAACATATGCAAATATCTGTTTGGGGTATTATTTTGCTAAAAGTGCCTGTTTTTCAGTATTACCCCATTGCCAACATCCACTGTACAGCACACAGAACATAAACAACAGTACTTTAAAATCAGATCTTCCCTGAGGAAGTGTGGATGCCTCATTAATCCAAAACTGGAAGTGGGAATAACACTAGAGCAACTTTTTTGGGAAAACAATCCAAGTGCAGTCAGGAAGAAAGGAGGCAGTGTGGCTCTCTCACATCTTGTATGCCCTTAATTCTACACAAAAATCCTCCAGTTCCCATTCTTAAAGTACCTAAAAATACTCTGTTCCACTGCAATATGCTATTGCAATGATCTGTCTCCCAGTACAGTCCCACATAGATTTTTCATTCAGCATAACTGTTTTTCCTTTTTTCCGACCCACCCAAGATCAAAAGAAGCACAGTGGTTTTAAACACTGGCAAAGGAAGCTTGTAGCAAGCATTCTGAATTCTGTGTCTCAGCTGGGTTAACAGGTGTGTTACAAATAGAGCAGTCACACATTGCTTATGTCCTGCTCTCTTGAATTGGATAGCTGAGTGTCTGAAAATACACTTTTTATGCTCTGGGGGTGTCCTGACACCTGAACTATCTCCTGATAATTTTCAATTTTATTTAAATAAATAGCTTGAAAAATAAAAAGCGTGAGAAAATACTACATCTTTATTTTACAGAATCTTTTGAATGGAAATTGAATGATTTCTTTTACTTCTAGATGAGTTGACAGTTTGCTTCCATTAGATGTTGAATTATTTTTTGCATTTATTGAGTTGCCTGACTAATACAAGGAATGAAATACAGAACTTCTAAGTTAAGGAAATGGTTAATGAGGCGAGAGAAATGAGTTCTTATTCTGCTAGATACTTGTACTTAGGAGACTTCTTCATGCTGAGTCTGTGATAGTTAGGTCAACAGTCTGTTCCAGCAATATGCTAATCAATGCCTTTCCAAACAACGAACTCACAGCTATTTTTCTCCTGTGGGGAAAGTGGAAAATCCTATAAACCTTTTATTGACTTTAGGCTCTGGGTTTGGAAGCAACTTGGTAAGTCCTGAGCAATATATTGGCTGAGTTCAATAGCAAGGGGCTGGTGAGGGAAGAGTACTGTCTTTTCTGGTAAATGTCACCACAAGTCAATAAGAGCTACCACATGGGATTTTGAAGGACATAAAACAGATTTGACCAGTCAAAAAAAGTTATTAGGCTGCTAGTCCTGTTAATAACCTGAGTGATTCCTTATTAAAAACATTGCATGCTAGTAGCTCTGCCTATATATTTCCTACTTTCTTCCAAATATGTAATCCCTCAGAAATAAAATAAATATCGTCTATTTTGAGAAAAAGATGTTCATCTGTCCAATTGAAAACTGTCATGAAGCTTTTTCTCTTGGTCTTTCTTCTGTTGTGTGGTTCAAAAGGGAGAAGACAAGGTGTCCAACATAGGCCAGGATGCCTTCACTATTAGAGCTTTATTCTGTGTACAGCCTCTTTTATTCACATTTGTGAGAGTTCAAAACCTTATGGTTTCTAACTCACACTGTGTATGGTCAAAGTACTAAGGAAACAATTCAAGGGCTTAAAGTTGAGCTTTTAGTACTGTTCTTATGTCAGTTGCTGTCTACCATTCAAAAAATTTTGGTCTTTTAACATGTCTACCAGATCATATACCATTTTAAATTGTCTATGTTTAATCCCTGGATCAAGCTTCCCAAACAGGCTACTGGCCTTAATTTAATCACTAAACTAAATGTGTTTATTTTCATTTCATGTTCAAGGGGCTATTTTTATTCAAAACCTGTGAAGTTGCTTTGTAAAGGTAATCATGCAGTTACCTTGTGAATTTTGGTGCTGGTTTTGCAGCAGTCTGAAAGACTCTTTCATCATTGCCACTTTTCTCCTGTTTATTTTAAATTGTTTTGCTCCTGAGGAGATATCTGAGTTTCCTATGGAAATATCTGAGGGGCCTGTCATTGTTGCTAAACTGAAATAAAAGAACAATTCAAATATCCATGAAGAATAAAAGTTACCTTGCAGAGAAAGATGTGGGGAGAGGGGAAAGGATCAAGAGAAATTTCTGTTCCTGGTACATTGTTTCACAAAGTACTATCACAAGCTGTGTCATAGGCAGTTTTCCTTGTCCCCTAATCAATCTGTCATATCACATGGAGCTTTTCACGTTAAAGCTCACACCTAAAGGAACTTCTCCAGATAAGACTTTAAAGCTCTTGTACCTTGTGACTGAAGGACCTTGATCATTGTCTGCCTATGAATCATTATTATAAAGTTAAATCCTGATCACCTGGCTGTAGAGAAATGGGTATCTTCCTGCCTCTTTGGAAGGCAAAGGAAATTGTGGGAGATGGTTTAGTTGTTCCATAAAGGAGGTGTTTCTGCAGGCTAGGAGGCTTTGCAGAATTCCCTAAAGAGAGACAGGATCAATTGTTCAATGGATATGTGTCCTTTTTTTTTTTTTTTTGACAGCCTGTTGTCTTGAAAATAAGACTCTGCAGTTTGCTTCTGTTATCATTTCCCCAAGACAGTAGTTTGAATGGAAGTCCTTGGTTCTAACACTTGTTTCCTCGACTTATGCCCATATGAACACTCAATTTCAGCACTCACTTCTACACTCTATTTCTGTGTTACAAGAGTCAAAATAATTGCCAGTGCTCTAAGCTGCTACCTGAAACATTAGCATTCCTAAAGGATCGGGAAGGGGTGAGGGACACTAATGAGTAGGGATTTTCTTCTGAGTGAACTGCAGAACTGAACAGATGTGGCCAGTGGCGTCTCATGCAGAGATGAGCCACATGCATCGGATTTCAAGCCATAGCATTTCAGTGTTTGAGGATTTGCATATTACTTGGGCAAGCTTTAAGCAAATCAAAATCTGTCTTAAAAGAGCACGAAAGGGATGTTATCTAGCCTGTGCCACAACCCATGTTGCTAAGTAATTCAGTTGGACAAGATTTAATTAATAACGATCACAGCTTGATAAAGGCAAAGATACTGAAGAGCTTTAAAAGCCACTTGATCTATCCCAAGGCAGAAGTACACTGTAATTTCATGTTAGTCATGTAGCTAATAATTAATAATTTCAACCTCAAAATGATGGTGCTGTTGTCACTTCGCACATGAGGAAACAGTGGCAAAAGCGGGGAAAGCTTTTCAAAGTCAGCT
Organism: Falcunculus frontatus; assembly: GCA_013398115.1. Classification (NCBI taxonomy): domain Eukaryota; kingdom Metazoa; phylum Chordata; class Aves; order Passeriformes; genus Falcunculus; species Falcunculus frontatus. Next base: position 1,003,067 of record VZRV01007042.1, read on the forward strand.
AACCGTTTGTGCAGCTACCAAAAGCATTGTCATAAGGTTTTTCTCCCTCAAGCTTACCTGGTTTTGATAATTCCAAAGTAAGTTAGAAGTACTAAAGTGTGACTCAAAAGTTGGTAATGCTTTGTCTTTCCAAAATTCAGTTCTGAAATCTCAGTTGTTAACTGAGCTAAAGAGTCTATGTTACATTATTTTATAAAGAGATATGTTTAAAAATTGTTGAAACCTATGCATACCATGGGTTTTCCTAATTTTATTGGTAATTGTTTTATGACAGCACCCTACATGGACTGAAATGACAGTGCAGATTTGCATTTTCTTTTCTTTCTCGAGGACTTTCTTGAAAATGGGATGAGTTATCCCAGATTTTCTAATGTTAACTGAAATGCTAATAAACAGATAAATCTCCAAAACTCCTAAGTTATGCTTTTGTGTTTCGAAGAATTTGGAGAGAAACTGGATAAGTTTAGTGAGTTAGCAGTCAACGTTTGCAGCTTTGAGCTGTAGGTCGTATGCCTAAAACCTGGCTCAGCTCGAAAGATAATACGTTATACCTGCTTGATGGCTGATTAGCATCTCATCTGATATAAACTGGTCACCTTGATCTACCTGATGGACAGGTGTCTACTGCAGTCAGAACAGTTTTAAAGGTTTTAGTAGAAAAGTGATAATTTATGAGTAAGGATCATATCCCCGATATGGAAGATTAAAGAAAGCATAGAAGACAGGATGCTCATATAGTCTTTAGATGGATGGAGCAAAAAGTTGTCTATTTCCAAAAGAGCAACGTGGTTACACTCATATAGCAGAGGTTACAGGCTTGAATTATAAGGTTTGGTTTAAGCTCTAGACTTTCATGAGTGGTGTCACAGAAACAAAGTGTATGTTTGGCACCAGCTTGCTTATATTGACCAAAAAATTGAGGCACGAAATGGCCCAGATGTTAAAAGTGTCTGAATGTTTTGTCAGAAAGGGCAGATGAGAAAGCACATAAAAGTTGCTGCTGCATGGAATGTGACACAGTCATACCCTTTTTTCCTCCAAAGGCAACAAGTTTATATTCTCTCACAATGGTAAACTTCTACAGAAAATCTGCACTTTTACAGAGATTTGGCCTTAAGATCACTCTTTTGGGGGCCATCTTAAATGCTACCTGCTGAAAACCATTCTGCTACATAAGTGATACTGCTCCTGGTGGGTGCACTTAAGAGTCTAAATAATTTCTTGCAAGATTGGAATCTTGGACAATATTTTCTACTCAAAAGAGTCCTGTGTGGTTCTTTTCTCATTTTATGTCTACATGTTATTACTGTCTGTAATTTAAATGTCACATATGCTACATCTCAAAAGAAAAAATTTTGATTTATAATTAAATAACAGTTCTTATTAATAACTGCTATGCATTTAATGGAGGCCTATGACTACAGGCTTTTTTCGTCTCATAATGTAAAAGCAATTGCATATCTTGAAGTTATATTCCAACTTGTCATAAAAAAATTTCAAAAGATTCTTTTTTGATATTTGACATTTTTTACTACCCACATATTAAAATGGAAGCAGGAACACAGAAAGCTATGCCAGGGAGGGTTTAAAAATTTGACCTACACTAAGGCATGGGGTACAATAATTTTGTATTGCTGTTTTAAAAAAATAAAACCTTCTTCAAATTCACTTTGGATACTATGAAATATTCAAGTGCATGTAATGATTTATAGAATTACTTCTTTGTAATTTCAAATAAGATTGTTAATAATAAGAGCATCTCTTCCCTGTTGCATGCGTTCTTTGGAAACAATTAGATCTCCAGATAGCCTGTTCTGAGCTTATTGCTCATTAGGTTTTGGCACCCAATTACACGTGGCTGTGAGTTTTCTTCTTTTGGAGCTAGTACCAATAATCAATGCTACTAGGAAACTGGTTTATATAAGTGGATGTTGTTTGAGTTTGGATACTTTATAAACCTCAAGAACTGTTCTGTAGAATTTGGTCTTCAGCATAGCAAGACGCCTCTTTATGACATCTGATCCTTTTTTATCATTTTCCAAAGACTGCAGCTGTGCTATGCATTTTCTCTGTGTCTTTCTGGAAGAATTTTTAATAAAGCAGACCGTGTACAGCCATAAGTAGTATTTATGAAAGCAAAGATTGATTACTACTGATACTAGTTAGTCAAGCTGATAATTAATGACTGTAGTACACCTACCATGGTTTGAACTGGCAATTTTACCAGAGATTAGCACTTCAGCTGTGTTATCTCTCAAGTTACAACTCCGTGTGACAAGAAGATGTTTAGAATAAAAAAATATATATATGGCTATGGAATGAACTGAAGCAAGCTTTCTTTACAGAGGCTATGTTTTTTCCCAGGCATAAAGTATAAATTATATCTTATTAGAAAAACAATCCAGGGGCATTGTAACTTGGGTGAAAGGCCAGATTCTTCCAGGTTTATGAACTACTATCTTTGTAATTTCTAATTACCTTCTTACAGTATGTTTTACTCTTTGCTGGAACTTGCAAAGTTACATTATTGGAAATAAATCCACTTAAAGACTTGCTTATTGAAAATGCTTTTGTTTGAATTCTCATGTTTGACTGGTAGGAAGAGCAGCTCTGTTTTTGAAGTGCCAAATGTCTGTGGTTATATTTCCTTGGATCCAAATTGTACTTAATGCCAATCGACATCGATATCTGAATGTCTCCTGTTCACTTAAAATTGGAGTACAGTGTTTCATCTGCCATCTCCTCTCTCCTTGAAGATACTGGGCCAGTATTCAAGATCAGGGTCTACGTAGTCCCATCTGGCTATAAAAACTAGCCAAGCATATTTTGTTCTGCTGAAAGTTGATATCACAAATAACCACAACTATTTTGTTTCTCAAAAGCAATAGATTTGCAAATGTTTGGAAGCAGCACAGCTTTTCTCCTTCCCATTTCCCATCCTGGGAGTAGTACTGATCAAACTATACCATTTGCAAAAAGGAAGCTCTCAATAAAGGGACTGGTATTTTAATACAATAGATATGTACAAATTCTGAGTCCTTCACCTTGAAAGTAAGCATTTTTAGTAAAGGAAACAGAAAAAACAGTTGATTTAACCTGTTACCTTAGTCCATACAAGTTTAGTGCAAAATCACTTGGACACAAATTTGGGATATTCTGAGGACTGGAGCTCCACTCCTTACCGGCAGATCCTTGTAGACAGGACTTCTCAGCTTGGAATTGGAGTTCATACTGCAAGTTACAGGCATTTACTTTCAACTGGGGAACACAGGCGCTTAACACTTCAAATAATTTGAAAATTTGGACCCCACTACTTTAAGCCACAGATTATCGGTTTTCTCTCTATTTTTAATGCCTGCTTCTCTTTTGCCATTTCTTTAAAAGTTTAATATACCATGGATTCAGAGAATCACAGAATTGATTGGGTTGAAGGAACCATAAAGGTCATCTATTTCCAATCCCCCTGCTGTGACAGGGAACTTTCCTGATCAGGTTGCTCAGAGTCCCATCCATCCTGGTCCTGAACACTTCCAGGGATGGGGCATCCACAGCTTCTTATAGAAACCTGTTCCTGTGCCTTACCACTCTCACAGTAAAGAATTTCTTCCTAATATCTACTCTAACCCTACTCTCAGTTTAAAAACATTCCCCCTTGTCCTGTCACTACAAGAGATAGTAAGAAGTCCCTCTCCAGCTTTCCTGTAGGTGCCCTTTAGGTACTGGAAGGTGCTTTGAGGTCTCTGTGAAGTCTTCTCTTCTCCAGGCTGAACAGTCCCAGCTCTCTCAGCCCGTCTCCACAGAAGAGGAGCTCCCACTCTTTGGGCATCTTTGTGGCTTCCTCTGGACTCACTCAAACAGGTCCGTGTGCTTCTTATGTTGGGGGCCTCAGAGCTGGATGCATCTTTACATCTTCAACACATGGACAGTGGTAAAGAAAAAGTGTCCATCAGGACTTACATTTAAGATACAAACTGAAACTGGGGGAAAGATTTATTCTGAGGTAGCAGAAAGAGGAATGCCTTGGAAACTGATGACTTTGTATAGATAGAATGTTGCAGATTATTAAAATGCATAGGGAAGTGAAAGGTAGCTAAGATGACAAAACTAGAATATATATTTATAATCATAAAAAATCCATCAAGAACAAGCAATGCTGGAAATATTGAAAGAAAAGTATATTATAGGAGTATCAGCTGTTGTCTCAGCTGTGCAGGTGGGATATGGATTCACAGAGCTTTTCAAAAAATGACTGGTATTTTTGTAATTAATAAGATTTTAGAGGTATAAATTCAGATTTTTTAAATTAAAGAAACAGTTCAATGCAACAATGCCAATATGATTTTCTGCCTTATCAAACTCCTAGAGAGCATTCCTGTCTGAGGAGTCTTTCAAGCATAAAATCCTGCTTGGTTCTCTACCGAATCCTGGGGGGCTGATAGGAGAGGAGGGGACATCAGGACACTGCTTCAGTTCACTTCCACTAAGAAGCAGATCTTTGGAGAGTGCTGGAACCAAAATAAATTTTAACAGCATCTTAAGACTAGGCCCACATTACTTCCAGTACAGAGTGTTTTAAAGCTGCTTTTTCCTCCCACTCTCCAATTCCGGTGATAAGTACAGATCATCTGAACAAAGGATTCCACTCAGTGAGCTGGCCAGAAGAAAGGAAAATAGCAGGAAGTGTAAATATGTGTTTGGAACCCTGGGGTGGTAAAGACTGTGACTTGATGATGTCCTTTAAGAATCGACTGAATACTTGCATACAATAATAATAATAAAAATAATAGCACTTGAGCTGTTTTTCATAGTAAAACTTAGATATTATTTGAACAATTTTTTTCAGAAAAAAACTCTGCAAATTTTATCGGAGAAATTAAGTAAGATATAGTGTACTTGGGTGATATTCACATGAAAACTAGAGTAAACAGAAAATTGCACTTTCCAGAGAATAATTCTTCATGGGCCTTAGAACTACTACTACTGGATATTTTATAAATAGAGAGAGCTAACCCCAAATTTAAATTGCATAGAGTAGAACCTCAATGATGTTTAGGTGCCAAGGTTCAAAGCTATGACATGAAAATTTCACTATAAGTGCTCTTTACACCCAGAGGTGCTTAAGTTCCAGTAGCATGGTAGTTCGTGGACAACTTTCCTACAACTTTCTTTGTATGTTCCTAGAAATGCAAAAGGTTTGACAGGCTGTCTGGCTGATATTAAGGCAGATGTCCAGCTGATATTATGTCAGTCCTGAGCAGGAGCCAGAAACAACTTCTTTCCAAACGCCCTGAGAAGGTCAATCCAGGAATAAATCTCAGAATATTTGTAATCTGAACCCAGAACAATGTTCTCAAATCTAGTGATGACTGCTCCTACTCTTGATGTGAACCTTGTTTGTTTGATTACCAAGTATTTAGAGAATTTATCTATAAAGCAAGAGACTTAAAGTTTGGTTCCACTGCGTCTCTGATCATGTATAAAACTACTTTTTTCCTTCCAAGGTAGAAGAAGGACCTTTAGACACCAGCCATAGGTAACATTGAACAGGGACATCTCTGTTCTTGTTGAAATTCCGTTGCAGTAAAAAAGCATTTCCTAGGTCACGGAGAAAGAGTAAACTTAAGGATGAATCCATAGCCTGGAACATTTGTCTGGAAAGGGGAATGCCAGATCTGAGCTTAAAGACTGTTGGCTCAGTTTTGATTTCTAGGGTCTTCCAAGTAAAATAGCCTTGTAGTTAAAACACTCTTTGTTCACGTAAGAGTTGCTAGTTTGAATCAACTCTAATAGCAAATTCGAAAAGTCTGACATCCGGTTGATTTTTAAAAAACACATATCCCTCTTGTCCTCAGAAAACCACACTCAGCTTTGGAGCCACGTACCTCTGAGTGAGCACAGGCCCAGATATCTGCGCTGTAAACCCAGGGGGCATATTTAAAACACAGATTGCTCCCAGCAGCATTTCCTATTGCTGGTCCTCTCGGTTGTGCTGTAGGCTACATTTGGCTCTGTGCTTAGCGTATTAGTTGTCTTGGATCCTATTCTGAGAGCTCCCAGTATTGCTCCTTGGCAGCCAACCTAGTACTGGATTTCTGTACCACTTTTCATGTTGGTTTCATTTAACATGTGGTTTATTGTATGTAAGTCTTTAGAACTATTGTTGAAAGCATTTTCAAGTCAGCGATTTCCTTAATCTGATAGGAGCCAATATCTTAATGATATCTTAATGATAGGTGAGATAAATCATTTACATACCAGCCATGTAATAAGAGATTGTAGAAACTTTCAAAAGGGGAAGAAGTATAAAATAATCCATCTAGGCATTCACCAAATCTTACTGATATTTCATATGCCAAAATTATTCTCATCATGACCCATGATCTAATCCTTGAATGTGCTACTGTTTGGAGAGGAAAGTCTATTTGTCAGACTTGTGTCTTAAGATTTGAATTCATGCTTCACAAGGAAATCCACTTGGTTTTGCTGTGGTCTTTGAAATTGCTTCTGCTTTTCTCCCTGCTCCAAGCCTCAAATTGCGTGCTTAAATGCATCTTCCCCGCTGCGGTTCTCAAATACTCACTCTCTGTGATATATAAAACCATATTGAAAAAATATTAATATTTCACTTCTGCAAAATGTAAAGGATGGATTGCTCTTAAGATAGGAAGAAGAAATAGAAATTTGAATTAAGGGAAATCTCAGATGTTAGATTTTAATGGCAGAAGAATTTTCTGTTGATGTACATCAACTCTCTTCTGCTGATGTTAATTGACTTCGGCCACTCTTTGTCTGCTAAATGAGAGTAGTGTTTCAGACACTACTGCAGCAGCAGTAACTGTTAGCAAGATATTGAGAAGGTTGACAATATCCGGGGTTGACTGATTGGTCTAGAAATTACAGGAATTCGGACTAAAAGTTCTACAGTGGACCCCGTAGATGGAATTTCAGCAAGACTTAACATGCCTTTATTTTTCATTTTATCAGGAAATGAACTTGATAGGAACAACAGACATTTATTTCACCAAGCAGAAAATCCAACCTGCATTTTTTCTTTGTTTCTTCATTTTGCTACTCCAAATATTCCTGTGTAATGTCTAATAATGAATATCCTTTTGAGACACTGTCTCCAAAGAGAAAACTCTCTGAGCTGATGAGACAAGTACTCTAATTCATTTTGCCTCAACTTACTGCCTAGATCCTCTTGTTTGTTTTGGACTGGGTTAACTTCTTTCTTATACTTTATGCTGTTCATCACTATGGGATTTTAATTAAATTGATATATTAACTCTTTGGTAATTACAGTTGAAGAATCTGTTGTAAATGTCATGCTGCTGTACTCTCACCTCAGGTCAGCAGTGAAAATGAGATGTTGTGCTTCAATATATTTACCCAAGGAAATTAAAACATAAGATAATTTATGATTTATCTTTATCATTACAAGAATTTATTAAAATTATTTATTACCATGCATCATGCAATGTTTCATAAGTGCATAATGTTTCGTGCCTAAGTAGAGAATAAAAGAAAAATTTAACGGGGAGATTTGACTTCCATATCAGCGGCAGCCTTTCTGTGTAACGACCTACTTAATCTTGCCTTGCCTGCTGGAAGTTTGGACAAAGAGGAAACACTGAAAGACAGTAGGAAGTTTTAACTTTAGGGCATGCCTTAGACTCTCACTATTCTAAAATGGAATTGTTAACGTGTTTGCTTCACGGAGTTACTAAACTGAGCAAAGACAAGTTTTTGGATAATTTAACAGTAGCATCATAGAAAAGACTGTGAGGATGCTTGTTCTGTATTCAACAGAGGACGAAAGTGAGTGTGCTGTACAAGGTGTACACTGACTAGTGAAGAGGAAATTCATAACCTGTTAAGCAAGTACTTTCAGCTGAAGGCTGGAAAGATTCTCTAGAAAATCAGTCAATATATTATTAAAGAAAATATTGCAGTGCAAAATGTAAAAGCAGTTCTAGTCCCAGTACCTCCTATCTTTGAAAGGTTTACTTTGCAGGCTTAACATTTCAGTGTACAATATATGCACATATTTGACTTACACATTTCATTTAGAAATTGCTTCCAAACAGGCCTTCTATGTCTATTTCAGAGATTAAAGAGACACGTCACTGCTCTGTGTAATGTGGTTGTGTACAGTGTTCTAGTACTGTCGTTTCTGAGCAGGATCCCAGCTGAGACTGAAACCACATTATGCAAGACACCGTTCATACTTATAATTCTGGAGAGTTTAAAATATAAAAAATTTAAAGTGGTGGAGGGTGAAGAAGCTGACTATTCTAACTGCCCCTTTATAGCTAAGGAATTTAGAGGATGTTACATACAGAATTAATAAACTTATTCTGAAAAGCATGTAGGAAGTTACGAACTAACTGAACCCAGCTGCTGAACCAGCTGCTCGGCTGTGCCTGCAAATGCCCTATGGAACAGGAAAGATCCTCATTTCTGGTGAACAGCTTGTCTGTGTCCTGATTTCACACCTCAGTCGGGGGGCTGTCAGTGCAGCATTGCCCACATGCCTTGCTGTTCCACAGAGGGCCCTCAGCACACCCCAGGAGTGGCCTCTGTCGAAACAATTCGAGGATGAAGGCAGCAAGATGCACCGTAAAGCACACCTGCCACAAAGGAGATATACAGCTATTAGGATCCTCCCTCCTAGCTTGGTCTCTTAAACACTTATCCAGGGTTTAAAGTCTGCAGTTCTAAGATGGTTAGTCCCATTGCTTTATATTGATACAGTTGCTTTGATGTTACATTCGCTGAGAATGATCATTAATGATCTTGCACATCAAATAATCAATATAACCAAAAGAGGGAAGCTCTGAAAACAATAACCAGCACTACATCGAAATAATTCACTACATAAATTCCTAAAGGTAGAGACTTGTTTTACAGATCGTTGCAGTTTCTTGACACTGCCCTAATGCTTTAATAATTACTGCCCTAATGTATTAATAATTCTTATGTTAGTGTGTTATAGACAGAGAAGTGTGTTCAAGTTACTTAAATTTATTAATTAGGGAAACTTTTGCAAGATACCAATTTTTGGCCAAAACACTGACATTTTATGAAAGCTGGTTCACTTAAAAAATATGTGCATATTCTGACTATACCTTTGTGTCTGGAGTGGGCAATAACTGGAGAGGGGACTCTTCATGTAGGAGTCAAAACAGTTGAAGGATATATGAGCATCATTTTGTTTGAAATGAACACCTTAAATTACCTTTTTATGTCATTTATGATCCTATGTATTCAAGGCTTCAGAAATGCTTGAAATGTGTGAGGAACACGCAGATTAAAACCTCACCCCAGCAAATGCCGAACAGTTGAAGGTCTTACTGTGATCCTGGCCTCATTCCACCTATTTAATGGCAGAAGGATTTCTTGCTTTGCCCATGAACTGACCTTTAATTTTGATTCCTTGTGTGTCTTTGGACAAGCCATTTAATTTCACTGAATCTTGACTTCTTCTTCAATAAAATTAAAAGATTGATACTTAGCTAATTTTCACAGGCAAAATGATGCTTAATTAATATTTATATAAATTTATGTGAGGCTTAGAAAACAGATTCTTAAGGAAGATGGTTTTGGTTTGTTTTTTTTTAATGATCAGTGGAGCGATCCACATGACACAACATTGCTAGACAAATGCAGGACACAACAACCTGGTTAAGAGGCTTTTAGCCTAATAAATTGCAGAATATTTTGAGTTGAAAGGGACCCACAAGGATCATCAAGTCCACCTGTTAAGTGAATGGGCCATGCAGGCATCAAACCTATGGCTTTGACATTATTAACACCATGTTCCAATCAACTGAGCTAATGCCTTAGCTGTTGCTTCTCACAGTCAAATTGCATCAAAACTGCAAGGAAAAGTTATATTCATTTTCAGCACTGACACATAATGAAATTCAATGGAACTACTAGGTACTTAGAAAATCTAGACTTAAGTTTTACTGGGGAAATACAGTCATGAAAATCTTGATCAAATAATAGTCACCATATGAAAATGTATAGCAGCGTTTTGAAACTGCAGCCATATGAAATTAATAAAAGCTTCACAGTGCTGTCATTTTGCTGTTAAGAGTTTAGGACAATTGTTTTTGAATTTTGAAGACTGCATTCATATCATCCCCAAACTTATTTTGTTACTTTAACATCAATCTTTTGTGGATAATAAAATAGAGTGAAATCACGAATGGTGAAATCTTTATTCACTGCTCGGCACCTTTATGAGTCCAAAACATAAACAGCAAAACCAGCTAAGTGTGAAGATCCACCAAATTGGTAGATGGAAGTAGCACAAGAATCTATTTTCTTCCAATAGTTCTGTGTGCATTTCAACATGAAATTTAGCAACAGGTACTACTTAGAGCACAGTGGACACTCTATATAGACGCTGTAAAGAGAAGTAAAGTCCTGGAAACAAGCCACTTTCTCCAGATTTAATATTAACAGTTATTTGAAACAGTTAAATTCTTTGTGATTTTCTCCTTATAGGTGCTTGTATCACAACTATGAGAGATTATTCAGAAGAAGGTCCCTGCCCTTCATCCTTGTATTACTCATCTGGAATAAAGAGACTGGGTTTTTTAGTGAGGCCTTCTGAAAAGCAGCAAACTTGAGTCTTTTCGGGGTAGCAGAGTTTCAGAGGGGCAGAATCTTCTATCCACATTGCCATGACTGAACAACTTGAACTTTAATGGGTGCCTTTCTTGTGCTACTCACCATCAGTGGTTAGATTTGTCCACTCTTTCTTTCTTGAAGCTTGTTCACTTGCACTGGACAGACATGTCAGGGGTCTGCAGCACATTGTACTTCCAGCAGAAGGGTTCTTCATAGTTGCCTCTTCAGCAGAGTATGAGTGCCATATCTAGGGAACAGAATAATACGGATGTTTACTAAAATGATTCTTTTGTTCCAAGTGAATCTGAGTTTTGTTATTGTGATTGCATTGCTGCTACATTTTTTCTGGTTCTGAGTGATTTTTCTTTTTCAATATACATTTTTATTGTTTAAATTGAGCACTACTGCTTATTTCCTTCACAAGACAATTGCACATTTATGAGCAGTTTAATGAGCAGACTGCTCTAACAAAGTGTTTGGTGAAGGATAGAAATCAAGAGGTTAAAATTTTGAGGCATTAAAGAGTAAAGCAGGAAAACAGTGCAAATAATGTTCTTTACCTTGGTGACATAGAATCCTTTATTAAAAAAAACAGAGATACTATTCGTCTGAGAGCTACTCTTTATTTCTGTGGCCCCCAATAGCATTCCAGAGGCAAGGGAAGAGTTTCTTTATATTTGCATGCATTTGCAGAAAGCTTCTTGTAAAAGCAATAAAGAATGTAAACGTTGTGAAGCTGAAGAATATAAACAAACCTGATTTAACTCAGCTTTTAAAAAGATCTTTTACATTAGCCTCACCATTTGGTAACTCTCACATCAGCTATGCACAGGCTGATCTCCTGGGAATACTCAGGTGGAGAAGGTATTGCTGGACTCAAAGTAAGCGCTAGAAAACCCATTTGTCCTGTCTAGAAAGAAGGAAAGAATGAAGGAAAGCGAAAACTGACTGAACCAGTTCCTTCATGAAATGGTGGGAAAATGCAGGAATATGAGGTAGATGAATCTAATGAAAGAACATCAGTCTAGAAATTAGTATTCAATAGATTATAAAGAAATATCAAAGAGAAGATTCTCAGACAGATGTAAAAATGAATAAAATGATGTGGCTTGGAATCTTTAAAGGATAAATGGAAGAAAACCAGGAAAGAAATATAAGTTTTAATTGACGTGGAAAAGTAGCTACAGAACCGTCTAACATTTCTGGTCTCTTTTAAGTACTTCCTTGAGTAAAATCTAAATATGATCCCACTGTAACCACTCAAAACAGGCACCAAGCCACCACAGGAAAATAGGCTCCTAACTTGTTTCATTAATTCTGTCACTGAGTCCACTATTTTTAATTCATTGCGAAATTGAGAAAGTCAGACAGACCTTATGTTAGAAATTCCTAAAGCTTTTCTCCTGTGTGAACAAGAAGTAGAAGATTTTGGGTTCTCATAGAAACAGAAACAGTTTATTAAAGAAAACAGAAATTTTGCAGAAGCACCTGTAATTTTTCTGTGCTCATGAAGTACCTATTTACTTACTCTGCAGACACTAAACTTTAAGATGTTGTGAATAAATGGTACACAATTGTCAATAGTTTTGATGGACTCATATATCGAATGAACCTCTTATTTTGTGAAAAATTTTCATGCTTCAGATATAGTTAATCAATTTTGAGAATTAAGAATTAAGTCAATTCTATATCATCACCTATGAAAGAAAAGTTTTACACAGGGACGATTCATTCACCGGTTGATAACAGTCAACTCCCGGTAAGGTGTTTCTTTAGGCATGAAGGTATGATCAGCACAAAGCAGGGCTCAGGAAATAAAATATTCTCCTCTTGAAAAGTAAATTGATCATTTCCATCTTCAAGAGCAAGCTCATCAGTGGTTATTTCAGCCAATGTTTTAGCTTGAAATCTGTTTAGGCTGTATGGTTATGCCATAAATATCCCTATGGCTATCTAAAACACTTGGCACATGGTTGTTGCTGCTGCTGAGTCTAGGGAACATCTCTTTCTCATCTCAGTCCTCTGACGTAATGAAGTTCTGTGTAGGCTCATTACAGTATGTATTGTGAGCTATGCCACTCTCATTTCTCCTTCTGCCAAATGGTCTTTTATTTTGGGTGATGGTATATTATTCACTACACATTCTGCTTTCATTCAAGATTCTGTCACTGGTTTCCTTACAAGTATCACCATAACTTTGGTGCTTAAAAGACAGAAATAAAGACTGTATAAATGCAGTATAATACTGGCAGAATTCAGTTGAATGATTTACAACGCCAATCAGTCAGAGGAACACATTTTAGCAGTGTGTTACGTGATATCTGGAAAATAATTTTCCACTTTTTGAGGCCATATAACTACAGAGAATCAGGATAAATCTACTTCCTTTACAAACCTTGATAGTTACAAAGAGTATGTTTTGTAAATGAACTCATTCTTGTTTGTTTTGAGGAATGAAATTATGGAGGTCCAAATGACTTGAAAACATCTGTTAGACTTTTCTTATGGTTAACTGCAGTTGCTGTAAATGGCAAAATAATTGTCAGAAATAGAGGCACATGCTCAGCTGAGGAAGGTTGTACTACTGCTTACACCGTTCTGGCTGTTGAACCTCACCTGCCACTTTCTGTGGCAACACAAGCCCATTTGCAGCTGTGAAAGGGCTCAGCCTGACACAGAAAAGCAAAGCTGGGGTACTGCTGGACACAGCCAACCCACGGGTTGACATCTGTGAATTATGTAAACAGGGGAGCAGAACACAGGCTTGTCCTTAAAAATAGGTTGTATTTTCAGTGGAAGAGGGAATGGAGAAACACTCTTGCGTAATAATTATTGAAGTTGGGAGGGTACTTATTCCCATGGTGCTTCTCAGAGAGGAATAGTTTGTTTTGGCTTGTCTCTTCAAGTGGAAACATAACTGTGAATTAAAAAATGGCATGCTGAGTTTTAGGAGCAGCTTTTTCACTGCTTGCCATAGAAAAGCGGTGGGTAGAGGGCAAGTTGTCATTGATTTTTGAAGCCTGAGTGCGCTTTTCATACCCTGATGCTGAAGAGTGAGCAGTGTAATGCTCCTCATGATAGAAAGTTTATGAATAATGCTAATAAATGGAGTGTTCACAATGCTGTTTTGCTTCCCCAGTATGACATAGCCACCTGCTCCCTACTTTTGGGAGAAGGTGGTAGAAGATAAATTCTGCCTTATTTAGAAATTTGAGAAGCTAATTTATTCACAGTAAGAATTCCGTGAGCATTAGGTTTCCTTTGTTTGTTTAAGTTTCTTTCTACTTCTGTTTGGTAATTTATAATTCATATATTAAGTTATTTCTTAAGTTTCATTATTTCAGCAATAGTCTTCTGTATGTTATCTTCTAGAATAGTAATAATACTTTAGCACCGGTGTGAATGTAGATCTGGATGGTGCAATGTGGAGTCAAGCTACAGATTATTATAGGGTGTTTTTTAAGAATGATTTCTTGAAGAAGAAAAAAAATAATATTACCATCATAAAATATAAACCAATTTTTCGTAGACCTTAACCACTATGTTGTTTAATAAATTTCCAGACCAGGTAAAAAACATGATGATTTTAGTAACATGCAGTACATTTGAGAAGCTATAAAGAGTGTAAAAAGCAATATAAATATAACACTATTACAGAATTTGAATAACTTTCATGTTGTGTTGCCTGTCAAAGAGCAGGGTTCACTCCATCCAATGTGATTTCATAAGGACCACCAAAATTAAATCACATGCACAGTACACACATGCAAAAGTAGCACTTTTGGACAGGATTGTTGTCATTTTGGAGCCAATACAATGGTCTAACTGGTCACATATAATAAAAACAGCTCATTTCTACTCTTGGTCTTTTCTTATCAATAAGAACTTGTGAATAAAGAGAATGAAAAAGCAAACAAGTGTAGAGTTCACATCTCCTTATTCCATGGAAAAGTTTGCTCATGTGCTTACCTATTTCAGCCATAGCTGGATGGTAGTTTTCCCTAAGAGACATACTTTATTAAGTACGTTACTATAACGTAATTTTGCAACAAGCCATGAAGGATCCATTGTCATGCCACTTGCTTTGTATTCTTACTTTTGAAACAAACATGGCATTAGGCTTTCTCTGCTAATAACAGAGGGAGTTACTCTGTAGTTGAATTAAATTTTCTAGAGAAATGTCTGAGTAACTGCCATGAATAGAAATTACATATTGTGCACAGAAAAGAGTTTAAATAGGGAACTTTTAGGCAGTACAATACTTCTTACCTTTTTTTTTTTCCTGAAAATGAAATTCAACATTGTGCAGAGTGTATGCAAGCCCTTAATATCATGTACATTCTATTTAGAGAGCTAATGGGGACTTATGTATTTCATAGGTTTTGTTTGGACATGGAATTTTACCTGTGTGCTGCAAGGCATCTGCAGAAGTCCATAAATGAATTCAATAAATATTGCTCAGACTAGGCTGAGTCTCGTAAAAAATTTCTCACTTTCACTATTTTACTTTCATTTTGAATACTGCTTAACAGCTTCTGTCAGGTATGAGTAATTGCTCTTGGACTCAAAAACATAATATTGAATAATAATTTTTTTTCTGTAAACAGATTTCATTAAATGGCAGGTTTTGTCAAAGGCTAATAATACTCCTATGGGAAGATATTCTCAGAGACGCATAGAAGTCTTCATCTTTCTCTCACCTTTCATGTCAAAAGTAATACATTACTTTTGATACTGTATAAGCCTTGCTCCCCATCTTTGCCTGTTTTCAGGAGGGTAAAAAGGAATACAAAAATGCTCTATTAATAGATATTATTGCTTAATGCCATTGCTTTGGAAGGCAGGTGTCTGTGCATTGCAGACTGTAGCCCACACAGAAATTACAGACACTAAGACAAGTATGATTCCTTCAGCTACCATTGCTTATGTGATGTAGATGAAAAGTTCATTTCTTTCCATTCCAGACTTACAACTGCCAACGCCCACAGACACCATAAAAATATTATATAAAAATGATAGTGTACAGTAAGTGAACTGTCTTTGATATCTTTTATGAGATACAGATGCTCTTGTGAGGGAAAGCGAAAAGAGGATCATATTTCTTACTCATAAAACAACATTGTGCATAGTATGAGAGGATTAATGAACCTCAAAGGCTTAGAACCAAGGAGCTGTTTGGAAAAAATGTATGCACAGCCACATCCAACTGTAACAATACAGCAATATATGACTAAAAATCTTGATAAGAAGTTTTCCTATGGAAGTATTTGTAATATTTTTTTTCCAGATTGGAGTTCCTTCACTAAGGGCCGTAGTATTAGCTGATGTTTCAATTAAGGTGAAAACTACATTTCGGAATAGTCATGTTCTCTGTGGTTCTGAGGGGGTGCATTGCCGTAGTTTCCTTATTTATGTATCTGGTTGTCTCAAAGTGTATGTGGAGAAAATTTTGGGAACAAATGTGATTTTTTGAGGTTAAGGTAAAAAATAAATAATTAAACTTTTCTTTAAGCAATGTAATTTGGACTTTCATCAGAAAACCGAATTCCTTGAAAGAAGATAGAGGTTGTTAATTTCTTTAGTGAAGCACAAGCAGATATAAGGTCAGTTTTCTGCATCGTTGACAAATAACTTACAGGTAAAATGGATCTTTCTGAGAATTATCTGAAAGGTCTTTTGTTCTCCCATGCCCAGTCCTCCATGAATGCCTGTCTCCCATCAGCTCACCACAGTATTTGCTTTGGTTGGAAGCCTTACAGTCTCTCCTCGAAGAGTGGCACTTTCCTCATATATGAACGCTGAAGCAAAGTATGTTTGAGGTGAGCAAAGATGCACAAGAGTAAAGCTACCTACTTCTAGAGCAATGCCTGAAAAGATTCTTTCTCTAGAAAATCTACTACCAGGACCTTTAGATCACCCATGATATTCCCTCTCAATTCTTCGCACAGTGATGCTGTAGATGAGTAGGATTTAATTGGAAACACAGTACTGTGGTAAAACCTGTCACTCACAAGCATAAATATTGCACACAGTTATCAAATGTACTGAGAAGAATCTCAGAAATATGCATTCTAAGATAGTTTTATTGCACTCTAAATATAAAAACTTTTCTTCACATATGCCCCCAAATGTTACAGTGCTCAAAGAAAGAGGCAGAATTCCATTCAGTGAGGGAGATGCTTTTGGGTTGCTACCAGTACTGGTATTATAACTTCAGTGGAAATTATTCTGGGGTCTGCTGGAGCTGGCAGTCTGCAAGTCTCTAATGGAAGCAAATGACAGACTTCCTAAAGTGACAGTATCATTTCACTAATGTGCAACTAAAAGTATTCAAGTGAAATCGAACAGCTTTTACTTTCCAGAAACATTGTTAAAATAATTGGTCCCTCTTTTTTCAAAGTAATGTTTCATGTAGCAGATTTTCTGGAAGGAAGGTGACCTAAACCATAGCAGGAGAATATACATTGCCCAGACAATACTATAGTAATTCCTGAGTGGTGCAACCAGCGGGTTTCAAGATACCAAGACACTGTGAGCAAAACCAAACCTGCCTGGGGAAAAACGGTCTGTTTCCCTCTGTCCAAAAGGCCATGGAACTTAGCCCGTACTGCTTATTTTACTAAATTATTTGATCTGTGCACTCATTTTTTTGTGATTAAGGCATCATCACAACAGCTTTTTTGTACTTTTATGTTGTCTAATTTTATTTCCATTTTCATACTCTCAAATTTGTGTGTATGTATTTATACACATGAATACTTGGGTAGAGTGGGTATGAATATGTGTGTATACATGTACGTGAAGAAAGAGAGAGTGACCACATGAATAAGATATTTGTGATGTACAACTAAAATATGACTAAAAGCTAAAGTAACATTTGGAAAAAGCTGTATACCTGAGCACATTGCCTTTCCTGGCGTAAGCTGTGTTTCACAGTATTGTTTACCACATGGGGTTTTTTTCATTTGAGAAGTGGAGAGGAATAGGAAATATATATGAAACAACATCATAACTTGGGTGTTTGGTGTCATACACTTCAGTGTACACTTCTGACCAAATGGGCAACTGGTGGTTTTGTGTTTTATTTTTTTGAATTCTCCTGACTCAAACCTCCTCTGTTTTTTTTATTATTAGGAGTAAGATGACAATTCATTACCTCTATGAATTAACCATAGTCTCAAGCTGTGGTTTTGATACCTCATTGCCCTCAAACATGGTAACTGGCACTCTTGATCTCTGGCATTTCTCTTTGCTGCTGCCTCAGGAAAGTGATATAGCCACAGCTCAAGCGTTTTCCTGCTAGCCCTGAGTTTATTCCCACTCCCAGTGGAAAAAAGATTGCTGGGGAGTTTAGGGAAAAAAGGAGCAAGGTGCGGGATGTTGGAGGGCTGTTCTCTGCTCATCCCATTGTGCTGTAGGACAGCCGTGCTTTCAGCAACTGCTGCCAGCTCCCTGCAGCTGCAGTGCGCCAGGCTCTCTTGTGATCCCTCTGCACTGTGCCATGGGCAGCAGCTGCCAGCTGGAATATGTAGCACAGTCTGGTTGTACTTCAGGAAGATGTAGACTCTCTGCTGCAGCTGAGCCACTGTATTTCCCCACGAGGCAAAAAGTTACCTTTGTTGCTGAACCCTCTGTTGGTTTCCATGTTCCTCACATTGTCTCCTTCCAGTGACCACTGTGTGGAGAAAAGCAATGCATGAGTACATCTCACCCCTCAAAGTGAGAGTCAGGGAGGGGGAATAACCTCAGGCCTCTCTAAAGTGGGGGGATCTCCCACTCCTTTCTGATCATGTGGCTGTGGGCCTTACCATTGCTGTGTGATTACAGCCTTGCATTAAGCTGACAGTGCAGTTCACTGCCTGAACCTTGAAATTTAACACTCTGCAAGTATTTAACCTCCTTGAAATGCTGACAGAAACATTTGGGTTTAAGGTATATAAGGCCAAATTCTTCCCTCCCATAATTTCATTGGTTATAGTGAAATTATACCACAGAGAAAATTGTCATGGAAAATCCTAAAATAGTACTTTAATCACTAATAACCTCTAGACACGTAGTGCTGCATGAAATAAATAAATCCCCTTTTCAACCTTCAAAGTGTGTGTCTAATAAGAAAAGTGAGAGCCTATAATGTGGTGCCATTATATTCAACTGATCTGCTTCCTTTCTGGAACCAGAATCACATTAACCGGCTTCAGTGCCTGCATAGGATCCTCCTTGCTTAACAGTGTTAGTAGCCCTGCAAAGCCAGTACCCAAAAAAAGGACAGTTGCATTCTATCCTAATTAATTTTGCTCTGAAATGATTGCTCGAATATGTATTAGTATGTTTGTGTCTATTTTTTTTTTTAATTCTGTAGTTGAGTATTAAGAAATTTTATAACTAGAATTGCTCCATGATGAAATCTTCATAATATCTGTCTAAATCTCAGCTACTCCTTTTCAGTTTCATTAAGGGCACTAGAATAACACAGATTATTCTGATCATATAATTAGAAAGCAGTGGTGCTCATTGTCTGGTCTGTCCAGCAGAGCAATGGCTGGGGAGCGTGCACCAGAAATAATCCCATTTAAAGTGAGAGTCACTGCTCCCCTGTGACACCATGGTAGAGAGGGCTTAAGCCACTCTGAAGACAGCTTGAGTTTAAAGTTACTGCGATGCAAACATTCAGCCCCAGGGTACATATTTACCCCAGGTAACATTTCAGAGCAGGGATGATGTTTAGCACTAATTGGCCCCCCTGTGGACTTGCTGTAAAGTCCATATACTCAAATTAATGTTTCTCTGGACTTGGTAAGACATATACATGCACTTCATTGAGGCATGTACCTAAAGGGTGAGCTGGGCTTCAGAAACAGATCCAAATTTAAGTGCTGGGCAAACCTAGCTACTGAAAAAGATAACACGTGTTGTGTCCTGGCCACACAGAAAAGAAATTTTTCCAATATTTTTAATTCTACAAACTGGGCTTTTGATTTTTTTTTTTTTTGAGATCATATGCCTACGTGTCAACCAGAAATAATTTCATGATAGACCTTAAGCAGCAGAGTTCATCTGTCTTTCAGGTCTGGATGAACAGAAAAAGTGGAGTCCAGTGTTCGTCCTTTGCTCTTTTCCTTGGGTTTTTGTTGTTGTTTTCAGAACATGGGGGGCAGAATTCTTTTGCATCATTTTATGTCCATTAGTGAACATGACCTAGAGGCTGAAACAGGGGGTCTGCAATATACTGAGTTTGAGTCCCCTGCAGCAGTATCAACAATGAATTATTTCCTTAAAAAAAGAACTATTTTTATGTTTATGTTTGTATTAATTTCTTAAATTCTTTTCAGTGACTCTTGCATAGGCTCTCATGGGTGTATTTTTTAAGAAGATAGAAAATGAGAAGTGTGAATCTTTAGAAATAAAACCTTGTTACTGGATCGTTCTCCGCATAACCGACAAAATTGGGACTTTTGTTTTCACCTCACAGCTGTCATCATGTCTGAATTTATCTTTTTTGTTAAGTTTCAGTCTGGTTTGATTTGTTTCTTTTTCTCATTTTTCTGCCAGTGTGCATGTGTGCATACTCACATACACTCATACTTCGACCTGTACTCATAAGCTTACATACACACACCCACACACTACTACAGGTAAGGTGTAATTTAATTTCCCAGTGCACACAGCGTGGCCTAAATCATGTATGTGCAGTGAATCCCCAGCATGTTAAACTGCCAGGGAGATGTGCCTGAGCTCTACAGGCAGGGTGATGTTGACACTACCTTCTCCTGCAGTGAATTCACCTGAGTTTTTTTTCCCCAGTGTAAAACCCACATTAAGCCTGAAGCAGTATTATCTTTATGTTAAACAATGCACTGCAGTTTGTTCAAATTAGTTTGTGTAGAGGCAGTAGCAGGACTCTGGATAAAGAGAAGAAAAGCAATGGCTTTTTGTTGCACAATTTTCCTTGTTCTCCCAATGGTTCCCCTTTACATTTGAAAAGCAGCAGCAGGTGTTTGTTTTATTTAACACCTCACCGGAAGGGTCCACAGCAGGACTCAGGCAAACTGAGTTTCTGCAGAATCAAAGGCCTTTTGCATGTGTGTATGTATGATGTTGGAGGAAACAGCTACAGCTTGATGGTGATGATACGCCCTTTACAAATGGCTCACCAGGGCAGCATAGAGGATTTCAACTCCGGTTTGGGATGCTGGCACAAGGCACTCTCACGCAATATAGTGCTGCCCTGTTGGACAGTGCTGCTGTCATGCCTGTCCTTCCCTCATTCCTGGAGGTACTGGGGATCTCCAGGGAGAACCGTCTTTGTGAGAATGAGGACTATGACACTGCAGGAGGCAACCTGAGCATTAATGGGTCAGTGAGTGACAGCTGAGCCTTCTCTCTGAGGTACCGAGCTGGCTATCACTGCCAGGAGCTCAAGGTCTAGACAGTGAAGTGTGCCAATTTAATTTTGTCACATGTGGCTGGGTTGTACAGACATGGCTGTTTCTAGAACTCTTTGACAATACTAAAACTGATTCAGACCACAATGCAACATTTAAGGATGCTAATTAGAAAATAATTGTGCTGGGTTGTACAGATTTTACGGTTGTAATATATCTTAAAGGCCCCTATAGAATGGGAAAGAAGGTATTTTAATGCACTTTGCATGCAAAATGAGGCACTAGATTTTGTGATTTGTAACAAAGCAGAGTATAACTGCCATCATCCAGTAAATCAGGAAGCAAAAATAGTTCTTAAGGAGTTAGTATTCTGCTTTATTTTCTAATTAAAATGGGGTTTGGAACTGCTCTTCAAAATGATTGCTCTAATTAATTCGTTGCTCTTTTGCAGTTCTACCTTCTATGCCATCTGAATACAAGGCAATCCCTTGTGCTTCTCAAAAGCATGACGGCCAACAGGGCATCCTTCCGTTTCTCAGAACAGCAGGCTTTATTGCTTGTCAGTGTTTAATAAAATGTCTATTCTATAACAGGGCTAAAAAGTCATCCATATACACACTATCACAAATTTATTTCCAATAAAATGCAAGTATAAACCCACATTTTTAATTAACATCAAATATTTGTTTAACTTAGGCAGAATTAAAAGAAAAACAGACAATCACTTTTATAAGGCCAGTGACAGATTTTAGCTTTAATTACTTTTAAAGCTTAATAAAAGGTAGTGAGTATTGTAATTGCTATTCCTGTCACTGTGATATAATCTTTCATTTTGTAGTTAGTGGATGATATTTAAGGTAGCTCCTACAGTTGCCTTTAAAACACTGCCTGCAGTATTGGCATGACTTTGCAGAGTACCAGACATCATGTATGAAAGGGGGACTAAGGGAGTGAAGTATGGAAGAAGATGCACTCATTTTACATTCCCCAGAGTGCCCGAAAGTTTGAAAATTATTCGGATCAGTCAGGACATGGATTTAAGGAAGTGTAATTGAAGTATTGATTGTGCATATATTATCTGATAGAGGTAGCCTTGTATTTTCTTAAACCTATCCTGCTATCTGTGCATATATTTATATTATCCACAGGTTTCAGCGAAGAATTTGATACCACAAAGTCTGCTTGCAAACTGTTGAAGTCAGTGGCTTGTTCAATACAGGAAGATGTGTATTCTATCATTTCTTCTACATATTAGAAAGTTTGAATGGGAGGAAAAAATAAAAGAATGGATCCAGAATTGAAGTTCACTGAAGAAAGCGATCACCAGAAGAATCATTGGAAAAATCAGTAGAAAAAGAGATTCTAGATGATTTCAAAACCTTTTTAATCAAATCTGCAGTACTTGCAAGTAGTAGCATGATCCCACAAGTATCACTGGAGTGACCTCAGCTATATTTGGAAAGGAGGTGTGAATCTCTCACATCTTATACTATTTGACTAGTTACACTTGCCACAGCTGACAGGAAAGTTTTAAACTCTTCAGATCTTCAATGCTAGTGTATTTGGAACTAAGATCTGTTTTCTTCAGAAGTGTCTAAATGACCATGATCACAGCCTGTTGTATATTAAATAATTTAGGATACTAAAGATGAATGTCCCTAAATTTAGTTTTGTGAGGCTTTTTATGCCTTCAAGCTTGAGCTATGTCAGGGTAGTGGCTTTTGGATTATTCTTTGTGCAATGTCTGGATCCAGGGTGTTATGAGCACTATATTAAATATTGGATAACTGTAGCAAAAAAATCCATTTTGCAGGAAAACATCTCTGTCAACCCAAACCTCCAAGCTGTTTCAAGTTTGCCTCTCCACATCTATTTGAATGGTCATTAAAAAAAAAGTAAATACGGAAATGACCTCACAGTATCTAGGTACTCTCTGGTTAAGTGTATTTGTTAGTAAATAATAAATCATGGTAAAGAACCAGTACTTACCTTTCTTTTCTTGCCCATCTGTCTTTTCAACACCAGCTCAATATCAAACAAGTGCTTTTGAAGTTTTCTTCCTCAAAAATGAACAAGCAGACTAAATGGCCCCCACAGGTCCCATAAAACAAATCTTCTCTGGGAACAGAGGCTATGCTTGGCCTGTCACTGTACAGGGTGTCTCTCACAGAGGGGCCCCTCTCTGCTGGGCACATGCTGATTCTTCCTGGGACAAAGTCCCTCCCACTCTTGGGAGCTACACTCCATTCATTTTTGTGTGTTGCCCACCCTCATCTTACTCACCTCCACAAGATTCTCTTTTCAGTCCAATACTAAACTCTATCTTTCCTTCTCCATTTTTTTTCCTTTTAATGATTTATTAAATTAATGACCCACATTTTCATAGCTAAGTGTTTGCAGTTTGCAAATGGTTGCAAGTACTTAGCCTTCATTTTCATGCTTTACAACGTTGTGATTTACTCTTGTAATAGTTATTTTCCCCACATCTGGAATATAAGCTTGCATACTCAAATCTTCATGATCCTATCATTTACATTTGCAATTCCTTTGCATTTCACTTCCACTACCCAGCAGTTTTGTAGCTAGGCATTTGGAAAATACTACTCTGCCAAAAACAAAATCATTTTCAGTTAAGTCTATATTTTAAAATAGAAAAATTTCTCTTGGTAGAAGTAAGAGGAAAAAAAAAATCCATGCGTGATTTGCTTCCTAATTTCAGTGCATTATTGTCATTCCTAAGTACCTGTCATCTTTCCTTGCCTGTCAAAATCTGCTGATTTTCTCTGTTGTCCTTATTTATTTTAATGGAGGTGCTTATTTTAATGGAGCTTTTTGGAGGTGCTTCCTGACACAGAAAGGAGCTAAGTCAAGTGTTTTTCTCCTGCATAAGCAGCATCTGCTGATACTTCTACCTGGTAAAACAAATATGTCTGTGAAAAAAGGCAAGAGTGTCTAGGAGGCAAAACACAAAGTCTTACCAGTCTCAGTACTGACGAGATATATCCTGGCAAATGTGTGAGATGGAGAGGGGTGCAGTGGGAGAGCCTGGTGGTATGGAGAGATAGCTGAAACAAGCAGATGGCTTAAAGGAAGCTGAGAAAGGCTGTTAGCACATAAAGCAGCAGACACTTGATGATGAATTGCCATTTTGAGTTGCTAGTTTCTTCTCCCTTATTTAGCTAACTATGTTCCAATAATGACTTATATAATAGCTTCTCTAGGAAGACTTTTACATCTCCTTTAGATTGGAGGTATCTTTTTTATAGAATGAAAGCTCAGACTTAAAAAATCAGTAAGGTCTAATACAAGGAAAGGAAAAAACTGGGATGAGAGAGAGGTAATTATGCAACTTGCTTCCTTTCCTTCTAATCAAATAGAAGTCATTCATTACCCTATCAATGGGAAATAAGACCTAAAAGTCCCCAGAAGAGAGTCCAAATGGCCAGGCTGCCAAGCTGCCATATTTTCTGCACCTATTCCTAAGGTAACTTATCCCAGTCCAGCTTTTATATCCTGGACATAGGCTCTATACGACCCCCAAGCTCTTTGTATCTTTCTGCTTATGATGTCTTGTTACAGTAGTAGACCTGCCCATTACTTCTCATCTGTTTCTGGGTAGACCCCTTAAATTTACCCTTAGCTTTAGTTTCCCTGCCTGTGAATTCTAGCTTACAGCTCTTAACTGATCTCAGAGCGGCATATCTGGGAGGTGGGAGCTTGTTACAATACGTCAAGTATACGGTAATTATCAAGAACACTCAAGGATGAGACATTTTCTCAAAGCAGGACACAAAGATTGCATTTTGCCATGTGGCTAGAGTGCCAGGCAGTCCTCTCCAGCAGGTCAGTCCTGCGCAATCAGCACATGGCAGGAGAGATGCTCTCTCAAGTAGTTGTCCCCATCAGACGGTATGGGCAATATTTGGCAAGTGTATGCGTGACAGTCGCGGCTTACTTGACAAGGGTGCACCAAGGCATATTTCAGCAAGCTATGAAACATGTGCATTCATGTGACTAGGCCCATGCTGAGTCTTCAGGCAAGTCATGTAAGCTGTTTGGTGTCTCCAAAGAAGAGCAAACAAACTGGTGAAGGATCTGGAGCACAAGTCTTATGAGGAGCAGCTGAGGGAGCTGGGGGTGTTTAGCCTGGAGAAAAGGAGGCTCAGGGGAAACCTTATTGTTGTCTACAATTATGTGTAGGAGTAAGGGGGGCTCAGTCTGTCCTCCCGGGTAACAAGCAATGGGACAACAGGAAACAACCTTGAGTTGCACCAGGAGAGGTATAGATTGGATATTAGAAAGAATTTCCTCACTGAAAGGGTAATTAAGCATTGGAACAGACTACCCAGGAAAAAGGTGGAATCATCCTCCCTGGAAGTGTTCAAAAATAATGTGAATGTGGTGCTTAGAGAGAGGGTTTAGTGATGAACTTGGCAGTGCTGGGTTAATGTTTGGATTCAATGATCTTAGGGCCCTTTTCCAACTGTAATGACTCTGTGATTCACTGAAATACATCCTGGATTAGATGGGAAAAGTGTCCTTCACCAGTTACTTAACAGTGGGGTGGTTCTGGTTGCTAAGAGAACAGTAACATATTGGTGTGTGTCAAGGCAAAAACACATGCAGCTCTTGGGAACCTGGCTGTGCATTCTTTGGTTTCCTTTTTGCTAAGTACATTAGTTTAATGTTATTCCATAACATCTATTCATTACTGCTAATGAACATAGAAATGACAATGAAGATGTAACTCCAATTTCCTACTATACCTGTAAAATATTAGTAATTTAAATGAGGCCATGCAAACTATAAAATTACAGCATCACACACTCTCATTGCAATATGATTGGATCGCCTCTCTAAATGGTTCATCATCAATCCCAATAAAGGTAAAACGTGAGTCTAACTGTTGTCTTGAATCCAATAGTTTAATTTTATTGCCTCAGTAGCAGCTGTTTAAGTACCCCTTCCTCTGCCACTGAGTGCTGTGATATGCCTTTTCCATAAAGTTCATCAAACCTGCCAGGATTCTGCTCCAGCCCACCACAAGGGATACTCTCAGGTTTAGAACACCACAAATGATTCAGAGGAACGCAAATGAATAATGGAGGTGTGAAAGCCCCTTTTTTCCCTTAATTAAAATTCAACAGGAAAAAAAGAATTAGAATCACAGAATAGCCTGTGTTGGAAGGGACCCACAAGGATTATCAAGTTTAACTCGTGGGAATATCCACCAAAATTTCTCAAGTTATCCAACCATCCACAGGACACTACATTCATGAAGGAAAGACATGCCAGGATCAGAAAAATCCAAAATTCAAGAACACTTTGGAAGTCTCCTAAAAATATTTAGGTACTAGTGAACCCTGGGTGAAGAATTTTCTGTTCTAGATGGTTGTTAACTGCCAGGAAATTCCTGGATTGGACATCATTACTGATAAATCAAGAAAATATTTAAGAAAAAACTCAATGAGGCATTTAATGTAGTCAAAGTTCAAACTGAAAGACGAAAGTGGAAATGTAAATATGTGTTATCAGGACCCAGAGTTCTATTCAGTTAATATTTTTAACAGGTGAATTTTAACAGTAGACAGGAACTGATTCTATCTGATACTCTGAGAATATAAGTGTCATAACTTCTAATTATTGTAATTCTTGTTCCGATTTCAGTACATTTTTTGAAGTAAGAAACAGTGCCAATGTCTTAGATGGGGAAAAAACCCACATAGGCAAATTGAAGCTGATCAAAACGAAGGTAAAAAGTGCAAATTACTTTGCAGTGTTCTAATACAGTTTTTGAAAGTGCTTATATAACCCATACTCAAGCAAAATTCCTTTTTTCTCACTTTAAATATTTTTCTTTCAGTGGAAAATTTACATTTACTTTGATTTAAAATCCACTTCACTATGGTGGCTGGGGATTTCTAAGCATGCATACTATGGAAATATCTCTTTGTAATTTCTGGGCATGAGTCGATGCGAAATAAAAAATTACTTCCTTTCTCTTTCATATCAGTTGCAATGAAAAAGGTACTTCTCATTATGGACACATGACAGGCACTCTGGAAAGAAGGGAAATGCAAGGAAGTTATCCTATATTTCACTGGATGCCTAGGCCTTTTCTGGCCACCTGCTTTGGAATGCAACTCTGACCCTATAGTCCAGAATTTCAAGTTTTGGATGCCCTACTGTCCTACCTGAAAGGAATTTTAGAGGTATTTTTGTGCATTTCAGGAATATTTTAAACAAGGAAAGCCTCATTTAAATGGAAATGGATGGCAGTCATATATCCCACTTGACCGAGCAGCTTTAACTGTACACCTTTTGATTGTGTGCAGTAATGAAAGATCTTTATAGTTTTATTCTTGTGTGTTATTTCCCAGCTAACCTAATGTATGAGAACATTGATAATTTATTGTTCAAGTGCATATGAAATGCCGGTAATACACTACCAGAGTGTTTCCCAGAAAATGTATTTTTGCTTTGTTTTCTAAAATTAAAATTATTAATATTCCATGAGACTAAAATATAACGTTATCATTTTGTTTTCAGGAGATTTTCACAAACATTTTATGCCACAAGGAGAATAAATATAAATATTCCCACTACTGCTACTGTACATATTTTATTATAATCTTCTATTGGTTTTCATTTTTCAGTCTGGAGTTTTGCGACCTGGATGACAGTGTTTATGCTGATGAAGTTGTTCAGCTAATTAATATATAATGAAGTAATAGCTAGGTTTATCTCTGCACTTCCATACTAATGCTCTGTAACAAGGGCTGTTTATAAATAAGCATTCAAGCTGAAAAAAATACTTCTGTGAACACAAGTCATTTCAGGCAGAAAATAAACTAATGCGTCAAGGTTGATGAAAAACAAACCCGGCAAAGATTTTGGTGTGAATTTAACCTTTCATCCTGACAGGTTTTATCATTGTCCTTTAGACAAGTGTAAAACAGCACCTCTGGAAAATCCACAAAAAACAACTGGTTGTAGAAAACCCTATTAAACACTTCTCTCTGTGGCTTCATTCAGGGGCCAATGAATTTATATCTGCACTTGAGACAAAGTCTCATAAATTGAAGTTTAAGGTCACTGGTGGTTACCACAGCACTCCGCATATCCATCCTGTTTAGTAGGCTTTAAGTGTGTGCTTTAAGACAATGATTAGGAAATATTAATATCGCTGGCATGAAAGTAATTGACACTTAAAATAATTTGTTAAATAAGCATGTTGCTGAACTGGAACATTTACCATATGCTAATATAAATATTTGAGCCTTTTCTAGGCATATGTCTAAGCACAGCACTTTCTCCTGTAATAAGTAATTATTTTATTTACTTGTAATCTTAATGGGGAAGGGGATGTTTGTCACTTTTTCATAGTCATGACATAATTTTGTGAGGTGTACCTAATACTAATAAGTTCTCCAAATACTTTTGAAATTTAGCAAAATTTATCAAAAATATCAGAAGATATTTCACTATAAATATCAGTATTAATAAGTTCATGGCTTCTTATTTTCTGGTCTTAAGGGAGTCTTGGTGACATATTATAATTTTTCTTTTCCCTATTTAATTGACTTACAAAAATGGGTTTTCTAAGTCTAAACATTTGGATACTTTCCAGAAATTTAACATTCTAGAGAAGAAAACTGTATAGAGCAAGAAGTGAGGTTTGGGGTTGTTTTATCGAATCTATAGCATAGTAATTAATTTATTAAGAAAATATTTTTCCAGATTCCTAGCATACTCACTAACTGGAACTAAAACAATTTAAGGCTGATTGTCAGTGGGGTTTCATTGTGTTCACTTGAATCTTGTCTGATTTTCATTGTACCATTTACAAAATCTCTGATCTCATTTACATTATTGTACAACACAGGGACAACCACTTCTCTATTTCTACAAACCTACTAATTATTAAGAGCCTCATCTAGTTTCAAAAACAGATTTCAGATTAAACTATTTTATGAGAAGCTGCATGGGTAAATCTGTATCATAGATATAAATCCGTGGTTAAAAAAGGGAATTTCAAACATGCTGTTGCTATGATTCTTTCTTAACATCTACTAAATATGTTATTTTTCCAAGTTATGC
Organism: Falcunculus frontatus; assembly: GCA_013398115.1. Classification (NCBI taxonomy): domain Eukaryota; kingdom Metazoa; phylum Chordata; class Aves; order Passeriformes; genus Falcunculus; species Falcunculus frontatus. Next base: position 1,032,190 of record VZRV01007042.1, read on the forward strand.
CTTCTGTCCAGGATTATTTTATTCTTGGTTTATTTGGGGGGCCTTATTCATAGACATATCCTAGATCACAGCAAAAGTAAATCTTGAAGGGACTGTATGAAAACCATTGAAAACGTGTCCATATCTGTTTTCCACATTTTGGTCCACTTGATAAAGGAAGTACATAAAAGCTTTAGAAAGGGAAGAGGTGCCTCCATATAGTGATCAGAATAGCTGAAATCACAAGAGCTAAAGTAATTCCCTGAGTCAGCTGAGCATTTTAATAGAATAATGCAATAAATTCTAGATCTTGTCTTTAACGAGTTTCTAAATAAGCTTTAGTATCCTCTTTTTTGAAATATAGGTTGATTTGACAGTCAGCATCATGGCATCATTAGATTAGCAACTATCCATTTCCCTAGATTAGGAGCAGTTAGGAAATGAATTATTAACAGACTGTGTAGAGCAGGAAAAAAATTTTTGTGTGAACTGTTTTTTGTGGGAACTTTTTTTTGTTTGAGATAGTTTTAAATACTTCTTTGTATCTAAACGAAACTATTTCATCTTTCTAACAGATTTACTTCTTGTACCATTCTTGTTACATTACAAATAATAGCGAAACCATCTCCATCACCAAACTACTTTTGTCTTTTTCTGAAGGCAGAATTCAGCGTGTCCAGGAGATTTTTCAGTTTTATTTGAATGAAAGTGTTTATCATAAAGGTTATGCTGAAAGTTTTCACCTCAAATGCCATTTCACTCTCTTTTCATCTCTTTTGAGTATTCTTTCACACCCATAATTTTGTGCTTTCCCACTGGGCCATCTCTGGTGCCCATTATTTATGCTTTTTTCAGAGCCCTTGAAACCAGGACAGCACAGCTGCTGTCTTCCATTTTATTTTTAAGTTTGTTGCCACTACCCTTTCATTGTAATAAGTTTTATCAGAAGAAAAACACGGATGATCTTATTAATTAAAATGGAATTTTGGATAACCTTAAGGTGATGACAAAGGGATAAGAGCCAGAACATTGAGTCTAAAGGCTGGCATTCTTTACTAGGCTTGTCATATTGCACTCAAGCTTGGTGATAAAATGTGCAAGCTTACTGAGCTACTGTCTCAGTTGTAAGTTCAGAATGTCTTATTTTTGTCAGAAAAATTATTGTGTCCTATAATTAAAAATAAGATTTTGTAGCTACAGGGTTTCTCTGGAAAGGTTATGCTTCTTTTCTGCATATTGCACGTTTAAATATAAGAGCTCCCTCACCTCTGCTGTTGACACAGCAGTTGTTCAGTCTCCTAACTCCTTTAAGAGGCCCTTTAAAAGACATTCATATGTATAACAATACCTTTGCTCAGTGCACAAGGGAGCGACCGAAACCCGTTCACTGAGCTGCTGCAGTGAGTAACAGTTTGTAGGAAAGGACCTGGGTACTTTATGACTAAGATAAAACGTTTGGCTCAGAGAGAATTTCAAAAGCAAGATGAGCAAGTGAATTGCTGATAGGATGCAGTGAGTGCCACCAGGTCATAGTCTTGATTCAGTGCTGCTGGATGCCTGTCTCTGTTTCCTCTCCTGTGGTGGAATTGCTCTCCTTTTGCTTTAGGACACCAAAACTACCTTGGGCTGAGGTTTTGGTCGGGAGCTGATTCACTGATTGCACAGCCCCTAAATGGCCAGTGACGCCTCCCTGGTGGTGATAGAGCCCTTCATAAACTCCCAGCGTGTACATCTGTGGTGCTTGTTCCAGGGACAGCAATGAGGGGGGGGAAATTAGGGGGTGTGAGTATTTGTATTCTTTATCTATGTTTTCAATTGGTTTTGAATTTCAAAGCTAATATTGAAAAATAAATAATATTAACCTCTTATTTTAAGGTAAAAATCTTACCTTTCGCTATTATAATATTTAGTCTGTAGAAAGAAGAGCAATGCCAGGCTATGCAGATCTTGATTTTTTTTTTTGTGCTTCCTCTTTCTTCAGAATTTTCTTTTCTTGGGAGGAGTTAGGAAGTTTCAGTGCCTGTCAGCTGAGGTCTCTAAGCAGTCTCAGCTTGGTCCAGACATCCTAGTTTTCAACAAACCCTGAGAAGTAACCAGGCAGCTTCTTGGTGAAGCCAAAACCAGGATAGCCTATACTCCCTTGCTGAGCAGTTCCAATGGAGTGGGGACTGCTAGAGGTCTTTCCATGGAGTGTGTCAAAGCTAAAACACCCGGGTCATGATGGCTTTCCAGGGCAATTGTGAGGTTAGTGGAAGCCCTCAGAAATTAGTTTTGGGAATCTGTCTGTTCTGTATGGGATTCCTAGGGGTTTTCAGTTATTTATCACCTCTTAAAATTAAAAAAAAAGAGTAACAGGATTTTTTTCTAGTGTTTTAGGGATTGTATTCTACCCTCATTGTCGGAACGACTATGGATGAATGGGTGTAGCAATAATTACAGCTCATTTGCTTTATTTTTGGCAATATATTGAATACCTCAATACAATGTTCTAAGAGGTAAAGAGTGGCTTGTGCCAACAGTAACCATTAGCACCATTTTGCATGTACAGTATTAAATCTCAGCAAAAAGAAGTGGTAACGTGGAGAGCACAAGTGCATGCATTCCTGACACAGGGATTCCTGACATTCAGCTGCTCATAACTGCCTGGAGACTTAAATTATTCTTGCAAACTTTGAGGAATTGACAGGGTAAGGGAATATTTTTTATCTTCCTTTCCTTCTTCTGAATTCTCTTGAGTGGATTTGTTTGCTGTTTGCTGGTCCTTCCTTGACACATTCTAGAACAGTAATATTTTTATTCTTTAGTTACATTATAGAAGTTAGAAAAGAATTGGGGATTTTATTTCATATTTGGAAGTTGAATCCATATGTATATTTGTTTCCAGCTTTAGACATGCAGCAGTACAGTGCGATTACTGGTTCTAAACGAAGGCTTTCTTTTAAAGCTCCATGAATAATAGATTCTTGGAGTGATCATATCCATCACATTTCATTATCTTGCAACAACTTTTCATAGTTGACAATAGACATAGCTGACAATGGCAGAGCTTTCATTACAGTGATATCAGGATACAGTGTTAGTATTCCAAGAAATTACATATTAGAAAAATCTACATTTCCATAGTGTATTACAAAAAATCCATAACACCCATGAAAATGAGGAAGTTCAAAGTTAAGACCAAGTATGAGGATTTCTAAAATAAGCATGACTTCAGGGAAACCACTGCATTGTTGTGGTACTTCCAGCTGTTCCAAGCCTTTCTTATTATATACTCTATTTCTAATCTTGACTGTTTATCTGTGCCCATTCCCCTTTTTCAGAAATAAGTCTATCCAAAATTACTCCTGAAAACTAATTTTCGCGTCAATCAACAAACAAATGAGGCCAAATTCACTTTTCTGCTCTTCTCATCTGAAGTTTTCCAAGGAAAGTATTGGAAAAGTATTCCCATATATGGCAGGATGCTCTTTCACTTGAGGATCCCCATGCTGATGTCTAAACTAAGCCTTTTAACGCAATGAAAGTAAAACAAAATAAACAATGCCTTAAAAGTGACCAATCTAAAAGTCTTCTAAGATTCTTACCCTAGAAATAAACTTTAAATGTGGTTATTTATTTCTCTTCAGTAACTGGCACTTCTATAACTGCATAAAACACAGGTATTTTAAGTTACATGGTGAACCTGACTCTGACTCCATTCTACATTTGAAGCTCACTTTGGAGTGAGTTGTATATACGAAACACAGAGCACATACAGACCTGAGTCAAAAAAATAAAATTCTGGCGTTTAATAATAATAGCCAGAAACCTGCTTCACTACCTTTGCTATTTTATCTTCTCTACCTGATCAACTCGTTAATCACTTTTCAGTTACCAATTCCACCTTTTATTTCACTAGCAACACTTGTTATTTTCTGGAAGATTATACTGCAGATATATTTTGCAAAAGTATTGCTTTTAGAGAAATGTTCTACAACGATTAACCCGAATTTGTGACACTTACTCTAGAAGAAAACTGATGTGAATGAAAGGAAATACTTTCTTATCGTAACTGTCACTATTATCCTGTTATGGTACCTCAGCCTTATGAATTTAAATCAGTGAGAAAACAAAACAAAGTAAAATGTAGCTTGGTCACCCTTCCAACTTTAATTTTGCCTTATGAATTGACTGTGTGCCAGCTAAAACGCCTTGCATTTATTTAAATGCTTTTCAGCTTTTCTCATCCATAGATTTTTTTTTTTTTTTTTAATACCAGGAGTTGCAAGAAGAGTCACATCTCTAACGTTTGACCTTGGTTAGCTGTGATAATATATACCACACACTCATCAAAACTGTCTGGATTACTAAAATTCCTTCTTTAGTTTGTACAAAGAAGGTTATTCCTACATTTTAGTGGTAGTTTTGTGTTTGCTTGACTATTTCTCAACAACTAAGGGAAGTTCACTCTTGTAGTAATTAGAGAAAAGGAGAAATATCCCGCTTCTTTATTGATTTATTTCTCACTATGCTAAACTTGTAGTTATTTTTCATATAGTCCAAAAGCAAATATGTTTTAAGGGGCAAAAGAACGGCAGAGCCTTAAGCAGTGAGCAAAGTAAACATCAGGTGAAAGACAAAAGCCTGGAAGAATTGATTATGCCACTTGGCTGCTCTCCTGAGGAAGATAAAAGAGGCTAGGACATGCTCTGCTACTCCCTGCATGTAGAAGTCAGGCTTGGAAACAATACTCTGACATCTCTGCCATGCAGATAACTTCAGCAGGCAAGGCTGCTGATTTAACTATTCACATTTTGTATTTTTTGTGCCCACTGATTGACAGCTACAGAACGTATTCTACCAGCTTGATCTTTGTGTACTGGCTTTAATGAAAAATAAAGAATTAGGATAGAAAAGGGATGAAATTGAAAAGATAAAGTGATTAAACGAAAGATTAGGATTCCTGAAGGCTCTGTATTCTGCCAAGATAATGCAAGAAGAACTTGAGCCAAAGTGTTGAGTGGTATATGCACACAGCCAAGGACATTGGAGACTGTACAAACTTCTGCTGCTCAAAGCCTGCTGGGAAATACAATTCCAAAAGAACAGCACTTTACTGATCCTCAGCCTTTGAGCAGCTGAGTTACAAACATGGTGTAACCTATTGTGCTGTATTGCCTCCAAGCCAGAATATCAGAGGACAGCATGTTATTTATGTTCCATTCCCTATAAATGTAATGTCAGTTAAAACTCACATCACTGGGTTTTGGGCAGGATCAAACTGCAGGTACCATGTCTTGTTTTGCTGATACAAAAATCTGCATCATAGTCATTATCTGGAGGAATGAAGAACCTGAACTCTGTGAGATGTGAGTTCACTCTCCAATATGTACAGAAAAAGGAGCTGCATTCTGCCAGGAGTTACTGGTCTGTAATGATCCCACAGAGTTACTCAGTCCCTGAAAGTCATCATTTAAAATCCTAGTTGTTAGGGCTAAGACTATAAGAAGAAAATAGCATAGGTAATTTTGATATTCTTTTATATGTTGGGAACCCCAGTTGATGTTGCATCAAAATAACCAGCGATCCATGCACCAGGCAGATCCTGTCTATGGAAGTTCTCTTATTTTGGTTGTTTGAGGTACTGTAGAATTTTCTTACAGGAAAACGAGAAATGCCCATAATTTCTGTTGCCGAACTGGAAAGAGGTTCACATAAGAGTTTATTGCTGCAGTTCTAGATAAAGGCAAGGCCACGCTTGTGATCAGTGGTACCAAGTAGGAGCTGCCTGCGGGCTCCTTTATTACAAGGAGTTGGCTGAGCTTCTCCTGCAGCCGAGGGGTGTGTGCAGCACAACACAGCCCACAGGCCACTCTGGGTATGCACACAGCACAGCACAGCCCTGCAGCTGCTCAGGTAACTGCACCTGGCTGTGGGATGTACACTGGCTCTGAGATGGGCAGTGATTGCTGGGTCAGAACCACAGTAGGAGCTGCTTCGCGTTTCTTCTGCTCTGGACTTTGACACTTCCGTAGTTCAGAAAGTCGAGATTCCTGAGAGGAATATGAAGTTGCACTGAGCAACAAAATATTGATGGGCTGTATATTCTGGAGGGACAAAATGAAATAAAAGGGCAAAGACATTTTAGATCAGAAGTCTGCCTCAGATTGTGTCCCTGTAGCTTCTCCCTGCCTTGACTGGGAGCCAGGCAGTCCAATGGCAGCATTAGGATCTGTGTATGAAAAATCTGGCTGTGATGGCTTCAAAAATAAAAGCCAGTCGCAAAGTGGAAGAGCTTTGAGATAAACCTCCAGGCCTTGATATCCCTGTTCTTAGGGAATGGTGATCTAACTGTTGCTCTTATCCTAGCCTTTTCCTTTTCCAAGTAAGTGGAGGTACAAGCATCCAGACTCCCTAAAAGTGATATTATGATTATTTGTAGGCTCTGAAAGGCAGGTCTGTGGAGTAACATTTACAGAGATCATTCTGCCATGGCAACGCTGTTTGTCATGATTTTTGTCACCTGCTCTTCCTTGCACTAGGTGAGCTCTCCAGATCCTCCTGACTGGAGCAGAAGTCTATGCACCAGTCTGCTGAAGGGAACTCACTTAGTTCTCAGAGAATGAGTTCAAGATTAGGCTGTTCCAAAGTCCTCCAGATCTTTGCTCTGCCACTTGAGAAAAGGAAAATAACAATCTCATTGTATTTCAGTATATTTCATGTCACCAGTTTCCTAAAAGAAAGGAGGAATTTTACAGTTTTGCCATTCTCTCTTCTGAATACGCCTGACAGGTACACCCTAAATCTGTAAAAATAGCATGCCACGTCTGCAAGGTATTCAGGCATATGCAGCAAAACATAAATGTGCACAAACTCCATTTCTTGCATTCAAAATGGAGAAACAAAAATGCATATAAAATAGAAGTTATGATCCGTGCACAGGTAAGGAAATTACAAAATACAGTGAGTTCAAAACAAACTCATGAAAAATTGCCCTGAGGGGGAAAGACTGTATCAGATAAGCTACATGTTAAAGATGTAAGTGAAAGTAAAAGATGAAAAGTATGAAATGGCCATTATATAGAATAATTGCTGGGAGCCAAATGATAGGAAAGAAATGGAAAATGAAAAGGAGACTCAAAAAATAATAGAGAAAGGGGAAAGAAACCAAGATGTCTGCAATTGTGGGATTAGGAGAGAGAGCACTTTAGTAATAAAACAGTGCATTTTAATCCAGAGATAATTTACCTAGCGTGAATTGGAATCTGCAGTTCTGAACTCAACTCGACATCAACAGAAGTAGCCTTGCTGTTGCCTTGCCCACACATGTAATGTGAAATCTAACCACCAAAAGACGTAAGAAAGAGCAGAGTGCCTAGCTAGGAACTGTGACCATGGGCACAGGAGCACATGTCTCTGCCTAAAGTCTTTGATATGTGTTCCTCCCACAGGAGAGGACTTTAAACTTTTCCTCCAAAGTCTTACGCCCTGTTAGGAACATATTAAAGACAAAGGGTGCTGTAGAAAGGTGACTGGTGACCTTGCACTGGATTTAATCTGTTAGAACAGAATTATTTTAGCTGGCATTCATCTTACTGAGAGAATTATTTCTTGGCACTCATTACTGTAGCAAAGGAACACATAATGAACATTAATAGAATGTTTTCATCATCATAAGCTTTATGTGAGCTAAGAATTAGCCCCTTTTGCAGGTGGTGAACTAAGCCAAATCCTTCAACATGATGAACGTGTCCTACATAGTGTTGCATTCCCTCAACTCCCATTGGAATTGCAGGGCAATGAATACCTTAGAGAAGGCTTTCAGACATCCAAGCACTTTGTTTAAGTGATTTGCTAAAAGTTCTACATACATAGCATTCCTTATTCTCAATTACACTAAAACCATGTTACATTAACTGGGCAGGAGGCCAGCAAACACAATCTGAACCCTACAATACCAACCTAGTGTCTTAACCGCAGGATCATTCTTTCCCCTTAAAACAGGCACTAAAAAAAAGATCCAGAATTTTTGGAAAAAATGTCACAAATGGCAGTCTATTAATGAGGGCAAATGGATAAAAGCAGGAAAGTAGTGAGGGGGGTGTGTGTGTAAGTGTGCATAAGGAATAAAAAGAAAGGAAAATAAAAGGAGTGGCAAGATGGAGAAGCTGTGGAGAAGGTCAGTAAGAGTAGAAAGTGAGGAGAGACAATATGAGTGGTACTGGTAGTACTTGCAAAGGAAGTGAGAACCAACACGGCAAATGGTAAGACATGAATAAATGTATTGCTTACGTTTTAAATGAGCAAATCTTTATTACTCAGTATGTCATTTGTATCCAGGCACAGGTAAATCTCTGGAAAAAGAAGTCATATGTTACTTAGAATGCCACAATAACTGTAAATATAATGTGATTTCTACCAAATGAGGGTTTGGTGTTTATGTTTACTGTTAATTGTCCTTTATGACTCATGTCTTTTCTCCTTGTCATGTTACAGTGTTTATCTTGATCACCTAATTACTACATGCTAAGCTATACTTCATTATATTGATCTACCACTACAGTAACCACTGTGTTTTTCTTTTATTTATTGTTATCGTTCACAGAATTACCCTTCAGGTTCTCCTAAATTCTACATAACAGCTTCCAGAAACTTCTTGAGGGAATACTTGTCAAAAGGATTTCAAAGGCTTGGGAATTAACATGATAAAATCAAAAGGCCTTAGACAGAGGCTTTGATCTTGCATTTTGTGTCCTACCACCTTTTCCACTCTTTCTGATCCCTTCCGCTTTTGCTAAAGCTAACTACTGCCCAAAAAGCAAAGCACAATTTGTCTGAGAGGGAACATGTTATTCTGCAGTTTCACTTCTTATATTAAATGCTGTTTCAGAGAATTCCTTTTACCTGTCAGGTCCCACTCTTCAATGGTGGACATACCTCCGTAGGAGGGGAAGATGGACTATATAGACAAAGGCATAGCCACATGATAATGATGAAAGAAAGGCAAATTTTCTTGAGAAAGGGAATGTGTTTTACCAGAACAGCTCATACTGCTACTCTCAGTCCCACAAGTCATTCATCAAGTTTGTTAAGCTCTTCTAAATAATTTTTGAAAATTTACTAGAATATTGTAAAAACTACTACAGTGTTGCTAGAGTAGTGGAAGGTGGCATAGGAACATGCTGACCCAATTGCTCCTGCAAAATTTCCCAAGTTATCTATTGAGTCTCTGGCTGAAGATAACACTGATGCCTAATACTTTCATCTTGTGTTTCACACACAGTGGTGAGAGACTTCTGTGATAGAGCAGACTCTCTTCAAAGACAGAGCTTCCAAAATGATCCTCAAAGATTTGCTGCATCATATTTTCTGGCAAAAGGGATTTGTGGTCTGATCAAGCAAATGTCAATAGCTGTTCCTAACCTTGTGCTCACATTTCCCTTTCTAAAGGGAGAAATGGCTAAACCTAAACTCCTCTGGGCTAACCACAAGAGAAGTGATGAAGAGCCGACTGTCTATTAGTGAGGGAGAAGAGTGAGCTGATAGACATAGATCACTCACTGGGAATAGCAGCCAACCTGTCATCCAGTCTATTAACACCACAGTCACTCACCATAACTTTTACCCTACACTGACCACAGGCTATGTATTTTCAATGAAAGAAATGTAGTTTGTCAAAATACCAGCTTTCACTGTTAAAAATACCATTATACTATTTTGGGTGTCACCTCTGGAGGGACTGGTCACTTGCTGAAAGTGTGTTGCAAATGCCTCCCTGAAGTGATATAGCCACAAACTGTCTTATTTTTGTATAGCAGGAAAACTGTAAAACATCTTTTAAATAATCCCACTTCAGGTTTAAACTCGGTGCTGCAGGAAACTGTGGTGATTTTGATTTCAGAGTTTGAGAGAAAGGGAAAGCGACCTTTATTCCTGTTATAATGGGAGTGGGTCCTTTCTGTGGTTGCTGTACAGAGAGCTTTGATGTTTTAGGGTAGAACTGTAGGATGTTATTCACTGTTCACTCTTGAGAAACCACACACACAGCATAAATGTAATTTGAGTTTAAAGAAAAACAAACACACACAGACAACCATACACAAAGATCAACTCAGGTCCTGTAGAGAATATTGATGTGCAGTAAATTGGAAGAATTTGATCTCTTACGTGTTCATCCTCCCCTGTGCAATTTGTTTCATTCCCCATGTCCTTTGAGCTGTCTGTTATTTTAACACAGTGCTAGGTATCAGAATACTATACAAACATTACAGTGCCCCACGCTGAGGAGAGCACAAGAGCACACAAGTGACTGATGTAAATTTGGACACATTCAAGACTAAGTGTTGCAAGAACAGTAAGGCTTCTGGCAAATTAGTTTGACTCTCACAAAATAATTTTTACTGGAAAATATGAGTAGGTTGCTTTCTAAGGACTGCATTAGTAAAGATTGCTATCCAATGACATGAAGACAAAGCTTTGAAGGAGGTTGTGTGTGACCAGTTAAAGGAATTCAAAGTGAGATTGGCAAAGCAATCATATCATGCATATGAAAATCTATGAGCACGTTACTGAATACCAGAATGTAAGGAACAAAAAAAGACAGAGCAGTGATTCAGTTGCTCTAAGAAATTATATCCATTATTTTTCAAATCTGTGCAATGAATCAGGTGCAAAAGCAAGGAATGAAACAGTATGAATAGGGCCACCTACAGACCTGCTTATATCTATATGGTAAATTTTCAGCTATAGCATTTATTTGTTATTAAGACCACGTTGTACTGCTGATGTCATCAGATTATTGAGCTCTTCCCAGCTGAAATTGGTTGAATGTGAAGAAATCCTTAGAAAACATAATGAAATCCATAGCTCCCATACATTTCAATTGGATTCTTTTATTAGCTGGTGTTATTGGCATAAGATCAAATATTCAACCCACTCCTGTTATCATTTTAATCTTTAAGAGCCTACGGACATTAGTACTCATTATTTAATTGGAATTTGCCTTCAAGTACATTTAACAAAACATCAAGTATGAGAAACTAACAGCTTGCAAGAAATTTGTGGTATGCTTTGTATTTGACTGTGTATGTTTTCCTAATGATAATTTCTTTTGTTATCACTGTGCCACACTCCCAAGGACAAGAATCTTAGTGTTAAAATGTTCCGTTATCTTCCCCCAGTCATTTTAAGAACATGAGTCATGAGAAAACTTCAAAACTCCTAAAACATAAAAGAAGAATAAGCAAAAATTACTAAGTACATTCCATACATAATATTCCCAGCAGTTCACATAAAAAATAGGTTGATTCTCGTGTCATGCTATCAAGGTTGGGTTGTCTACTCCCATGTGAAACAAGAAACAGGTAGGAAGTTATAAATCAAAAGGAGATACATAGACAAAAATACAGGAATGGAAATAAAGTGTATTTCTCATCTTCTCCATGTCACAATCCCTGACATGTTGCCTAACGACATTATGAACAGATCTTGAAATTTGTAATTTCCAATGTCTTTTGGTCAGTGATCAGAGAGAAGTAACTTCTTCCACTAAAAACACATTATTCTTTCAGTGTCTGAATTAACATTTCTGAATACAAAATTCTGCACACAAGATGACTTAATATTATTCAACAGACTGATTATGGAGAAGATATCCAACCAAATAAACTAAATTAATGCCAAATCTTAAAACTAGGGAGAAATGTATTGCTTGCATATTTAATTCTATAGTGGGTTTGGCTTTGGACAGTAAAAGAAGCATATCTTCTAGCTGATCAGCTTTACAGGAAAAACAACCCATCTTGAGAACACACGTCCAAAATGAAATTACTTGCAAGCTTTGCTGTTGTTCTTGACGGACTTTATAAGTTCAGCTAGTTAAACCAATGAAAGAAGGAAATCACAGCATCTGATGAGGAGGTTTGAAGAGTTAAAATAAACGCCTTGTGAAAAGCTGCTTTACTGTACTCTACTTTTCCTAACCATTATGTAAGGAAAATATCTCCAAGTCTAGCTTTATTATCAAGTCCTGAGGTGAAAGAAGCCCTGGAAAGTTAAATGTTTTTCTCTAGCAAGGATAACACCTTCACAGATGCTGAAGCAGGCTCTGTACTTGAACAAACTCACATTCTTTATTTCTTGATAAATGTGCTACAGTGTATTTTTAAAATATGGTGTTTGGAACAGAAGTAATGTGTGAATTCATCCTTTTGTCTCTCTCCAGTGGTACTCTTTGTACTAATACAAAGGATGGATGTAAATCATGTTTAGTCAGAAACCCTGGCTACAGATATAGTTACTCAAGTCTAGGTCTTCATGGTTCACAACTATTTTTTGCAGGGATTGATCACTAGAATATTTTATTTTGTTATGTACACTGGATTACCTGTGGAATGGTAATGGATTACCTAGGTCTCGTACTATTACATAAGAAGTAAAAAATATTCCCGAAATAAGAAGAGCCAAATTGTTGCCATCATAGGCCTATTTAGCAGCACATCTTGGCTATTCCATTAGTGCTCCCAGCCTGACTTGGTTTCTTGCACTTGTTTTTCCTTTTTCCCTTCCATGAAGGGCTTCAGTTCTTTCACTTACACCAGCAGAACAGCTACTCCATCACAGCTTATCTTTTTTTATTATTTTTAATATTTTCTTTCATGTGTCTCAATAACGGTGTGGACACAAGAACCGTTGAATCAGTAGGACTGAGGGAATGGCAATGGCAAGAGCAAGAGCAAAGAGCACAGAGCATTGCAGGGGCAGAGTTCTCTTACACTGCTTCCCAGCTGGCCACCTCTGGTCCTCAGTTCTCATTTTCTCTTTGGAGGAGCAAGTGTAATTTATGGCAATAAGACGACTGTTGCTCACTCAAACTCAGGTACAGGGAGGCACGAACAACAGAATGATGGCTTGGGGATTCAGGCTCCTGAAGGTTACAAATCTCTGCAAACTAATTAAAGACTGGTATTAAGTAACCATCACTCATCCCTTAGACCTGTATCCAAGTTAAAGAATACTCTTTAATGTTTAGTTATTAGCTCATAAGTTTAAAACACATCAGAACTGCAGAATCAATATGGGCAAATGGCAAGGAAGGTAGGGGCACAGCTGAACTGCCAAAATTTTCACCTTTTCCTACTTGAGGGATGACACACTCTAGGAATGAAGAGATTTTACTGTTCAACTATGTGCCTGCAAATAATTTTGTCTAATAAGGTACTTAGGAAATTGCTGCATGAAATGTGTCCTGAAAAGCCATCAGTTTGGCTGAAATCTACCTCTGAAAAATGCTGTGGAAGAAGATGGGAGAGAAAAGCTCTGGTTTTTCCCTCTTTGTTCTGCATTTGTATGGGGATGAAGCAGGCTGCACTGCAGAACAGTAGTTTTGTCGCAGAAGATAGCTGATAAAAAGAAATAACCTTGTCACCTTCTGTATTCTTTGCTGAACTGAACATTATATCATTATGCTTCTGATATTTTGTGGTGAGACACTGAGTCAAACTAACATTTCTTTTGTCTTTTTAGCTTTTGTCCTCATTGTCAGAACCTTGACCTCTAGGCATAATGTGGGCATTGAATTAGACATCTGCTCTCTCTGGATTTTCGATATTTGCACCTTAACCAGAGACTTCAACTCAGGAGTGTAACCCTGTTCTTGCTAGTGCTGGTGTAAAGTAGGGCTCATTACAATACAGTCAGTGGAATTACTCTGGTAGAAGATGGGGGTAAATGGGGCTCTGGATTGTCCACAGACTTTCAGACAATTGGAAAAGATGTTGCACTATGTCCTCCAATTACTATTAACAAAAGTGCTCTTCCCCACATAGCCATTTTTCTCAAAGTGCCAATTTCTTTCGAGCTCTGCTTCCCATTAAGACTTCCCCTGAATGAGGGCAAATGAGAGTGATGCTCGCTTTCATCAGCCAAGCAGTACTGGAGGACAGGCCTTGCTATTACTATGCACTTACAAGCAGCTCAGAAGCAATTGCAACGCACTTGGTTGTCTAATTTGAAACTTTGAAAAATAAAGAAAAGGTTTTTTAAGGCTCAGTTCAGGAAGAGAAGAGCCTGTGCAGCAGCATTTAAAACTTTCAAGTGCTTTTTAGAGCAAAATTCTTGATAAGAATTTTTCCCTTTCTTTTATTTTCCAGCACCTAGGATCTGGTGTGTTTCTCCTGTGAGAATTCATGACAGCAAGAGATACTTTAGAGATAAGGTAAGAACTGTGAGGAAAGGATTTGCCTTTATTGTTATTCACATGCCCACATTTTACAGCAGAAAGCAGACCTAGTCTTGGTAGGCGGGTGAAGGGGAATGTTCAGCTATACAGAAATTAAACTGCACTGCAAAACAAGCTGTGAGCTTTGAACAGCGATCCCAGCTTGGCTGACAAATTGAATAACAAAAGTCTGCACTGAGATCTCATGGTGAACTAATCAGTGAAACCCATTGGCTCTTGTCCTTCCTGTCCTTCATGGACTGGGAAGAAGTCTTGCTTATGGTCCATGAGCCCAGATTTGTCTTGGGCACTCAGACCTAACTCAGTGGTTAGAATCCTGGCAGTCTGTTTAAACAGAAACAATTTTCATCTCTTTAATATCAAATTTATGTCCATTTACACTCCCTTATATATGCTTAGATTAAGAGTGACAGAATCTAATTTAGGAAATTTTATTAATCACTTGTGAATCAAACTCTGCATCTGTTTTGTAAGGGACATTAAATAAAGAGATGTCCTGTTCATATTTATGAGACATTTTCCTCTACCTCAGAAGCATAGCTTCTGGTTTATTGCTCCTAAACAGCTTCTCAAAAGGATGTGGGCCGAGAAGCTGTTTACACTGGGATACACACAGCTCTTTTTGCTTACATTTATTTTCTGTGTCAGTACATAAGCAGCTGCCAGCTGAGGAATACCCAGCACCAGCATTCTTTGGACTGGAGTGTTTGTAATTCACCCAATAAAGCCATGTCCAATAGGGGGAGAATATGCGTGTAAAGGAAAGCCTTAACCGTTTATTGCAAAGTCTGTGCTTTATCAAATTTAATGCACTTACTGGTACAGTTATGCCTGTACTTTTTCTTCTCATAGGCCAGTTATTGCCCATCCGGTCTTATCACAATTCATGAGCAGTAGAGTTTGGAAAAAAATATGGTGGACAAATACAATTCTAGTGCTAATAAGAAGATGTGGTACTATAACAAAACAGTTACAAAAATTTATAGGAAATTTTCAAAAGAGAAGAAGTAAAAGGATTGTAACGGATGCAATCTGGTTTCTAAGTGGCTTTCATTTAGTTTAGCTAAAAACAGTGTTACGGGTTAGGTAAATAAAATTTTTTGTGTGAGAAAATATTTACTGTTTGGCATCCTGGTGGTTTAAATCCTTTTTGATAAAAATCTAATGGAAATCTGCAGTAACCTTCAGCATTTGCAGAGATTAAAGCTTTCTCATCAGGAAATCCCAAAATGCTACACAAAATGCACAAGTAATGGTTTTGTTTTTAAGGGAAAAAGTGAGTTTGCTCAGGCCGTACTGTTGCAGAGGAATAGAAGTGAAATCTTCATCTGAAGTTCTTTGCATTTGATGGGGTTTTTTCTCTTATTCTCTTAAAAAAGTTCAGTATAGGTATTGCACATATATATTGTACATATATATGTACATATATATGACATACATTGTGTGCACTTGGGGTTCCTGTCAAGTTTAATCAGTATGAATGGGGTATCTGTATGAATACAAAGATGATCTAGGATTCATGAAAAACAAAAAAACCCGCCTAAAATCAATCCAGGCCGGGATGGGAAGTGTGTGCATGCTTAGGATGCTGCACAGAGCCTTTGAGCCCTTACCCTTCAGAGGTGGCATACGGATGTAGGACTATTTTCAAGTTAATGGGATCCAAATGGCTGGGCAAAAGATGATGAAATTGAAAGTGTCAAAGCTGCTTCACATGAATGCTCTTTTAAATAGATGTAATTTGTGGGAGGAGAGTTTTTCAGGTATTGATGTTTTAACTTCAAAGTTAGCAAAAATATTCAATTACGTTGCTTGGTGTTTCTGTCTGCTGGGCAGAATGGTACTGGTAAACATACCCAACATCTTCAAATTATCACATTGCTAAGTCATTATTTTTAAAGTATTTCTAAACACTACTTTTTGTTGTAATCATATCTAGTGGCTCAGATGTAGGCTTACAACAGAACCATCAGATGTAGGCTTACAACAGAACCATCAGATCAACAGTCATCCATCAGTGAAATTAGAATTTTAGTATTAAATGTAGAAGATTTCTCATGTTACCATTTTAGAGATGGGTTTATCAAACCTGTTCTAAGCAATGTTCACCAACTGGAAGAATTCGATCTGATTCTGTTCACTACTGTTCCCAAGTGCAGAAACGCAGAGATACCCTGCAATAAGATAGACACAGACAACACTGCTGGAGTAGTTTTGCAGCATTGCTTAAGTGGATTTGTCTGTTCTTGGAGGCCTCCTTAACCTTGCTTCATGTCTCTTTAATGAGAGTACTGGTAAAAATTTCAGTGTGAGCCGTTCAAGTATGACAAGGCTGACTGCAAACAACCTCAGAAGCGCTGCAGAGCACATTTTTGATTCTCTAGTTTACCTACTTGACTCTGTTCACTGTCTCCTTACAACACCCTGCCTAAATAACCTTGAGAAATGTAATTATACACTCACTATTGATTAGTAAGGATCCATATTTAATTATGTGTAACATGTTCCACTTTTAAACTTTTAGTTCTTTGTTCATCAACACTTCATGTCAGACTGCAGCTTACTTTCAGCCACTGCAATAATCATCTTCACTGGAAAATGAGGTTCTCCCTTAATGAAATTGCTTAAACAGACTTACTTCCTGCTTCTCTATCTACATGTGAGCTGACATCCTTCCTTTGGTAGAGAAGTGTGACCAGTCGTTCCTCCTTGAAGGATCTTATTTGTACTTTTTGCAAGGAAAACAGATTTGCTTAGGCAGTGCTTCGAGATCTTTGCATTAAATCTGTACTGTAGTCTTGAGGGACCATGTCAGTTAAATTTGGACCTATGGCTGCAGCAGTTTCTGTATTTTTACTTCACAAAAGCTGTTAAATAATAGTGATATAAGCTCATGTATTTGAGCAAACCTAAAGTCTTCTCTAACCTATTCCTATTTACTGCAAAAAAACCACTTTTCCAGTAGAATGGGAACATATAATTAAAACCTCCTGAACTTCAGCATACTAAAAGCTATCTGACTTTGCAGGCAGTCTCCTTAGAAGTAATATGTGGTGATTTGCTTCCTGTTTAATAAGGAATCCTGCACAAAATGAAGCTTACTTTACAGTATTTTTCTCAAACAGAAGCCTAGTTGAATCTTTCTTCCAGAGAAAATCAAATCTATGATCCTTAGACATGCAGATTGCATTTCTTGCTTCTGAATCTGCATCTCTCTGTGGGCGGGGTTTGGGTTTCTGTGGTTAGTTCCGTGAAGAATAAAAACAGAGGACTTTAGTCTCTCTATCTGGTTCATATATGCTCTGAATTGGAAGAAATGCCATGACAGCAACTCACATCATTGTAGTATTCCCAAAAGCCAGACCTACCTGACTGCATTTCTGCACTGGGAGTTTCTGCCTAGACCTTCTTCAGTCCCAAACATGGGCTTATTTTTACTGATAATTTGGGGTCAAACTCGGATGCCTCAAACTCGGTGCTAAGGAAATTAACTTGGGATGAAAGAAAATTAAAAATTCTCTCCCCAGTGATCACCTCCGTCTTCTTGCTGAAATAGCTTATACAGACTTTATATAGGGTGATGGTATTTGTAGGGTCATCCTTACTTGCATCCATGAATCCAGCCTGCCTTAATATGATAACCTCATAGGAATCAGGGCTCTGCATTGCAAAGAAGCTGTGAAGCCATGCCTGTTCCTCATTGTCTCTTGGGAGAGTTGGTTGCTACCAAGGCAGTGCATGGGCGAGTAAAAGGAGAATCAATGTGTCCTCAGAAGACACCATTATAAAATACTTCCCTCTGCAGAAATTGTGACATGAAAATGCACTGATGAGCTCATTGCCTAGTGGGGCTATTTCTGGGATGTTTACCCTCACCTCTTCCTCAGAGCTGTGCCTACTGTAAGCAATCAGTTTTGAAGGTTTGCTTAAGATAGCAGTGCAGTGTTAAGCAGCGGAAGCATTTTCCTTTGAACATGGCTATACTCCAGGAGAAAGTAGTTATGAGTAGTTCATTTGTACAATAAAGCCAGTTGATAATATGCTCTGGGAGCTGTTTGGATCCAAAATGTTATAAGTGGAGGAACATTATAACTGGAAAGTGCTTTTAATAGCAAATGATCTGTATAAAGTAACAAAAAGAGAGAGGTTGCAAGGGAAGTGTAAAGATCAGGTTCAGAAGCACATCAGAATAACTCATAGGGTTACAGCAAAGATTTATATACAGTAGTTTCATGGGGTCCTGTTTGTGTTGAGATCATCCCTGGTAAGATATAGGACTACAAGGCACGATTCTGCCACAACTGAACTGAGAATGAGATACACGTATCCTGTAGTTGATAAAGGAGGTACAATAATATCTCATTATAAAAATAACGATTTATAAAAACCAGAATGACTTATGGCTTTCCTTCACATTGAACAAGAAGAGAATAACAGGAGCAGTCCTAAGGCTTGTTCATTCTTGGAGCAAGAACTAGGTCTCCAAATCTTCCAGGCTGTCTTGATCAACAGCGAAAAAAACCCAAAACCTCTGTGAAAACCCGTTTTAAAAAATCACTTATAAATACGGTAAATGCTACTGGGTTTTGAAAAGACCTGCAAGCAAAAGGCAAAAGAAATGTCTAATATTTATCTATCAGAATATGGCTTGCTTTAATGAAATGAAATCTTTTGTATGCCAGCAAGCAGATACTAGAAAGACATTGTTTTATAGTCAGGATTTGTGTTGCTGGTCCTGTGTAAGTATATTTTCCTGCTAGTGAAAACTTCTGATTGAAATCTGCCATTTTGTAGTACTACTGTTTAGCTCTGGAGCATCCTGGAGACTGTTTCTGCTCTTATTTTACATCTGATAACACCACCATGATGAATTGTGTCGCTCTAAAAATCATAACATCCCTCAAACAAACATGATTATTAGTGGAACTGTAGAAAGGTGTACAAGGTAACAGTGGCAAGACTGATAGGAGAACAATTTTAGTCTCAGAAGTTCACTCTTAGAATTTACAAAATAGTCAGTGTGAGCTGAGACAGAAAATAAGGTAAGAATTTATCTGAAAATTACATCCAAGATACCTCTTATAAACTTATTTTTTTCCATGAATGCTTATTGGCATATCCTTTTAATATATTGCATTTGTGAAGGAGGAAAAAGTGAGCAGGGAATTACCCAACTAATGTACTCCTAGACAACTTCCATTCTTCCTAAATGATTCGTGGATATCCCAGTAACCAATGTATACCTCAGATAAAGAGCTGGTAGTTGATTCAAAAATTGGTTATGGAAAGTACTGTTTCCAATCTTTTAGTTGGAGCCACAAGATTAAAAATTAGATACCCTCTTTAGGAGCAATATGAACAGTAGTTATATTTGGCATCCTGATCTCAAAGTACAAATTGCACTGCACAGAAAAAATGACATCCATCCATGCATCCATCTGTCCATCCATCCATCCATCCTTCATCCATCTATGCCTTCTCATCCATCCTGCAGAACCAGTGTTACAAGGCAGGCAGGTGCCCAGGCCCATATGAGTAGGGGGGTCTGTTGGACACAAATTGATTCCTGTCATGTGAGTAAGAAGACGGTGTGTAAAAGTGATGTCACAGTGTGTCCCACATCTCTTGAGGACAGTGCCACTAGTTTAATGAGCTGTTTGCAGTAAAACTTGTTCAGAATCATAGAATCATAGAATATGCTGAGTTGGAAGTGACCCATCAGGATCATGGAGTTCAACTCCTGGCCATGCACAAGACACCCCAAGACTCACATTGTCCAAACATTTCTTGAACTCTGTCAGTCTTGGTGCTGTGACCATTTCCCTGGGAAGCCCATTCCAGCACTCAGCCACCCTCTGGGTGAAGAACCTTTCTCTAATACTCAGCCTAAACCTTCCCTGACACAGCATCATGCCAAGGCAGGTTTAGGGGAGCTTTTCTCTCAACACGTGCATCTGTGTAAGCTAAACTGAATAGATCTCTACTGCAAAAACCGGACTGGATGTCAGTGTTTTTCACTTTGTCATGAGCAGGGAAGAGGAGAGTCATATATTTACATTTCTTTTGTTATGTGTATTATTTATATGATGGAAAATATCCTGCATCCAAGTTTTTTAAAAGTCTAAAAAACACAGATCTTGCAAGGAGCTAATGTGGATTCCTACATTTCAAATGC